>JAODUJ010236201.1:0-10394 GCA_027564615.1 Psolus chitonoides
TAAACCTGCCCCTCCCCGGGGACCCGTATTTATATTTTGTACCCGAGCCCGTATCGGCCCTCGGCGGCGCTGTTCCCGGGGAGCCCTTGAACCCCCCCGCCCCAGACGCATCTTTTGTGCTCTTATGTAAGAGCTTCGCCCTCACGATTGATCCCCTTCTGCTGCAAACATCTCGATCCTCCACTGATTATAACCCAAAAAATCCGGGGTGTTTTGGGGGAACTTATTAGGTTGTGCAGCTCGGACAAATGTGCCGTTTCTAATTAAAAGAACAGATTTTACAACTCAAACATTCCGAGCTGGATGTGGCCAATTGAAATTCAAAGATCATACACTGAACAAAATGTTCGCCCGCTTGGCGCATGCCAGGTTGTTTCCGTTGTAGTCTTCACTCAGACTTGTCTTGTCATAGGCTATTATCTGGAATCGTTTAAATATTTAACAGGCAAATGTTTTCAAGTTTTGTGAGATCTTTCGCCGTAATAAAGGGCCTCCAAGCTTTATATAGCTTAGCACCTCACCGAGTTTAAATCCGGCCCTGCCTCCAGGTGACCTTTGGCGGCCCCTGGACCCCCTGCATATGGGGCCCTTTGAGCCAGGGAGCCGGGCTCAACGTTACGCCACTGTGCCTGGTGTATGCAGTAGGCTAAGCCTGATGTGTGCTCCATGCAGAGGGCGGTTAGTTGCAATAGGTTGCAAATAGTTGCAGTATGTTTTTTGCAAATGTTCAAAGCCTGAGGACCAAATTTGATGGGCTGTATGCTTTTGTGGAGGATTCCAATCCAGCTGTTGTGGGTATTATGCACTTGTCAATTGTATGACCCACCCCCTATGCCCCCGGCATGGTCAGTCAAATGTGGGTCATTGACATATTAAATGTGACTCACATGTGCGTCACTCTACCTCAATTGTCAGATGTGACTCATGGGTGCGTCATTTCATCACAATTGTTCATCAGGTAATTGACACAGTATATCAATGTGTGTCACTTTTGTGACTCTATGGTGAGTCATTTTGACTGTGGTGTGCGTCAATTTACATGAATTCCATGACGCACATAGTGCAATGACGCACCTTGTCGGGGGTATAGGGGGTGCGTCATACAATTGACAAGTGCATAAATCATAGCCAGGGTAGGGTGCCCATTGCTGGATGTGTTTGTGTCCTGATGTAGGTCTAACCAATTACATATTACACTGTCACTGCTGATTTGTGTTGGCCTAAGCTGTACCAGGTTGTGTATGATGGAAATTGTCGGATGTTGATTGTTGCCTGTTACTAATAATAACACGATGCAATCCATCCTACTCTATATGACCAGCTACAACAGTCTGATAACAGGAACATTACAGTATCTGTAGGGAACTTCGAGCTGTCACTGCTGATCAAAATAAAGCTAGCTGATTTGTCTTGGCCTAAGCTGTACCCAGGTTGTGTATGGTGGTAATTGTTGGATGTTGATTGTTTGTAACCAATAATAACATACAATCCATCCTACTCTATATGACCAGCTACAACAGTATGGGAACAGGAACATTACAGTATCTGTAGGGAACTATGAGATGTCACTGCTGCTCAAAATAAAGCTGATTTGTCTTGGCCTAAGCTGTACTCAGGTTGTGTACATGGTGGTAATTGTTGGATGTTGATTGTTGTCTGTAACCAATAATAACATACAATCCATCCTACTCTATCTCCTGCAGTCAGTATTAACATACTATGTACTGTATCTACTACAGTTACAATGATCCGAAAAAGTTAACATTAAAATAATCTAGTATCATATGGGGACATATGCTGCCAGTGCTGCTCAAAGTAAAACTTACTAGTTAATTTGTCTTGACCTAGGGCTTTAATTAATTCTTTCATCCCAAGGGTATTTTACTCCCTCCCATATTTTTTAAAGGGTAATTGACCCTTCCAAATATTCTTGAAAGGGTATTTGACTAACTGCTACATTGTTAAAGGCTGCTTTGTTGTGTGTGTCAATGATGCATTGAAATTGCAAAATGTGCAATGCATCATTGACACAGTGACGCACACTAATGGAAGCCCTGTTGACCGAAGTTTGTAACAGGCTGCTTGATGTTGGTGTTAAGTTGAATCACTGTCCTTTCTTCTCTACTCCAGCTACAGCGATCTGAGGACATGAACATTCTAGTAGCACCAGGGACCTATGCCGTGACTGCTGGCGCCTGGGGGAAGGACACACAACAGACTCATGTAGTACGACTCGACCCTGGACAGACTGTCGACCTAGACTTTACCGTGTAGCAGGGTGATGTTGCAGTTGTTCAGGATTGGTGGCTTCCATGGCTCATTGAGTTTACATTGGGGGGGGGTGGGCGAGAGTAAAATGTTATTTGTTTGAAATGAAATAATTCAACATCAGGGCTTTGACGCTTTGAAACTGTGAAATAACTCCTGCAATTCCAGGTAGAAGGGTATTTATTCCAATGCATCAAATATTACAAAAAAATTGACAGTTATAGAAAGTGGTCAAGTACCCTTTGGAAAATATTGGAGGGGGGTCCAATACTACTGGGTCAAAAAAGATAATGAAAGATCTGCAACATGGTCAGAAAATCTAAAATATAACTTGTACGTTATTGCTGAATGAAGAAGTTATGGATGTTGCATTGTTCAAAATTAAAAGTTTGGGCTGAGAATTTATGTTAATTAGGCTCAGGCTTCTGTTATGCCTAGTTCACACATTCACGGTTTGGACCCCGGATTGCTACGGTTTTGAACCGCGGTAAAACCGGCGTGTTTTGGGCATGAATTGACATGTGGGGTTCACACTTTCATGGTTCGTGTTGCCGGGAACTCACCGTTTTTATCCGAGATTATCCCTGGTAAATCCATAGACATGACCCTGGTGTTCCAGGATAAACCCTCCTGATTCCGCAGCATATCTGTAGCCTATTGGTGGTCGAATGGGATGCCATTTCTGATCACAGTTAATACCGGATAGGTTACAGATATACCACGGTTGTGCTACGGTTTTCTACTGTCACTTACAGTTGGTGACGAAAACAATTAAATTTACAAACAGTTTGAAAATCGAGCCACAGAAAAGAACGAGGCTGCGGAAGGCTGCGGAAGCCGAGGGCTTATCCCGGAACACCACGGTCATGTCTACGAATTTAACACAGATAATTACGGATAAAGAACGTGGGTTTACGGCACCGCGAACCGTGAAATAGGCATTAGACAGCACCGTTCCTCACATAATGACATTACCTTTTGAAATAAAGATCAGAGATATGAAGTATTTTGAATTCTCCATCTAACTACAGTAGTATTGTTTGGAATAAATGGAACAAATTGGCAACACACAAACTCTCTGAGCTCCTTTAGGAGATAATACAGACCAAAAAACTTAATTTGTTATGCTGTAATGAAAACTCTGAAATTTGAGCTGAAATCAAACCCCTTGTGAATCTCTACCAATCTTGAGATTTGAAGCATCTGTCAATTCTCTATGGTTGACAATCACTTTCTCATGATGTCACAGATGTACACTGTCTCTGGTCTATCTTTCTTTATAATAGGAATTTCTTGAAAGGTTGTATGATGGAATCTTTGAGCAAAATCTATTGTGCAGAATTACAATTCCCAAAAGTAGAGAAAAAACCTGTCATAACCTTTCAAATTGTTGTGATTAAAAGTGTGAACATTATGAGGAATAACAAAGAGCATTCTCAGCCTAGGTACAATGCTGACATCTCAGATGTTTTCAAATGCCCCTCATCATGCTGGATGCTCTGAGTGAGAAGACACATTTTTACTAGTTCACATGTGGCTCAACATGCTAGACCAAGCTGAAGCTAGCACAGGGTTTGCAGCACAGGATCCAAATCCTGAAGCTAGCACAGAATGTGATATTCTCATCAGGGTTGTCTCCACGCCGGGCGGCGCTGGGCGGTGCTACCCGGCTCTCAAAAATTCCTCCCGGTACTCAAGGTCAATTACAGCCTTACCGCCCGGCTCTTTTTTGATGATTTTTTTGATGATTTTGATGAAATGTGGAACATTTTGAATATCAAAACCCTTTCTAAATGCCACCATTTTGCATGTAGGCACCATCAGGATTTAACAAATTCTCAAAAAAAAATTCCCCTTATACCACTCCCCCAGGACGCGCATCACTGTCACAAATTACCCGGCTCTAAAATGGTCTGGTGACAACCCTGCTTAAGATACCAACTTCGGAAGAAAGAAGGTTCAGAGAAGACCTTATTGAGACGTACAAGTTTATGACTGACAAGTAGAATGCTGACAAACATTTATTGTTTGAGTAAAATCCCAATTTACCTGGCCATAGGTATAAACTGTCCAAGAAACGCTTTAATAGCAATCCTCGGAGGAATTTTTTTAGTCAGAGAGTTTTCAATGTTTGCAACAGTCTTGGCACTCATATTGTGGGAGCAGATACTGTCAACAATATGTTTGAGAAAAGACTAGACGAGAACTGGATTGAGATCTGGACAACCCGTACTCGGGAGTTAGACGGAGTCTAAGCAAAACTGTCCCGAAGCAAAACTGAAGTCAAACCAAGCTATATTTGAGTGGATGTTCGGATGCAGTTTGAGATGAATGACATCATAGGCTATTTAGAGATCGACTTCACATCCGAATGTTCGGTTGAGAAGTGGACCTGTATTGAAGCCTACCTTGTTTTGCATGACTCACATCATGCAACAACACACCCTGACCAGGAGGGCTGCACTCTGGGTTCAGCCTATCTATTCCTAAGTCGGCTTGGGAGCAATTATAGAATACAGGTCCATTTTCGGAGCATACCTTTTTGATCAGACATGTATGTTAGGTCGCCAACAACGCTGTTACGCACAGTTTGATGATGAAAATTTCTAAGTTCAACCAAGCTATACGTGAGTGGATGTTCAGATGTATGGATGCAGTTTGAGATGAATGACGTCATACCCTATTTATTGAACAGTCGCCAACAGTGCTATCGAGTATCACGTGCAGTTTGATGATGAAAGTTTCCAAGTCCAGCCAAGCTATATTTGAGTGGATGTTCGGATGTAGACCTAGGCCTATAAACAATTCTAAGTCCAACCAAGCTACCTTTGAGTGGATGTTCGGATGCAGTTTGAGATGAATGACGTCATAGGCTATTTATAGATCGACTTCACATCCAAACATCCGTCTGTTTGAGAAGTGGACCTGTATTCTATAATTGTACCACAGCTTGAACATATTTGGAGGACCTCGCCAGCTAGGTTAGTCTACATTCATTGGGTAGGCTAGTCCCTACCCTCACTTGTTAATGTTAATTGTTATTGTTGAAAAATAAATGAGGACATATTCTGCACTGCAGTGCAAGGCCCCACACTCACACAATTGACAAAATCGTCAATTTCACACATCACTCCAGATGGAAGTAGAAATTAGATTTAGCCTAGTACTAGAATACATTAACTTGGTCAAGGAGTAATAATTTAACAATCATCAGAGACTAGACTATTTTACCTGTGCATGGGTTTGGGAAAATGAGTTTCCATCAACAACGTTATTGCCAATGCCATTTGCACTAACGTTTGTTAGGCCTACCCCTGCACTATTGACATTACAGACTTTCTGCTTGGTCTTAACATTTCCACGCTTATTTCGACGACGTTTGGACCGTTTACTATCCATCGAACTCATGGTGAATTGTTAGTTTTAAAGTTACGGAGTGTCCCTTTTGGATTTGATTGAACCATAGGTTATGTTCACGTCTTGAAAACGCTGAAAACTCTTGTTTCTTTTCTGCTGCCAGGGCGTAGCTGACATGTAAAAATTCCAATATGGCAGATAGATGAACCCACAATGCAATATTGCCAGATTGAAAATTACTATTCGTTCAATGTCACTCGTCAAACCATTATAATTTTTCAATTTGATTTGGGTAGTTATAATGTTACATATAAATGTTGAATAACTGTGGTAAATGTCCTATGAGTTCTATATCATAATAATGAATTAAAAACACAAAATGTGAAATCGCTTCGTTCATTTTGCGTATTCATAAACACTTGTTAAAGTCGTTTCCTTTGTTTTGGTAAGTTTGTTTTTGTGCATACACGCAGTACTTTTTCCATGTGTACGAATCTACGATAGGTATTGTACCATTTCCCTGCTGTAGCCTACAAACCTAGTTGTCCTAAATGCTGTAGAATATTTCATTCAAGTCTCCATGTCTTGGTCTTCGCTCTAGCAGGGCCAGCTCACTGACGGTTTTTGAAAGAGGGTGGGGCGAGGAGAGGACCAGGTCTATTTCTTTTCAAAATTGGGGAGGGGGAATTGCAGAATCTCGGCACCCCCCTGTTTCGGATGCCGCAAGTGCAAGACTAGCGGCGTTCGGCTCCTTTAGTAGAGTAACACGAGTTGAGCAAAAATACCGTTCGGCTCCTCGCGACGTTACTAACTTGAAAACGTCATAATTTGAGTCGTAACCACCTCGGGAGGTCGGTTACTTGTAGGTATGACGTAAATTACGTAAGTTGCGTCAGTGTTGTAAAATGGCAATGAACAAAGTAACGTTAGCCTACATGTGGACAAACTGAACCAATTATTCATTAAATTCAGAAAGAAGGCCACAACATGTTTTGAAAGTAAGTTTTGAACATGTTTTAGTGAAATAATCAGGCAATGATCGACCCCTGTTTCAGAGCACTTTCACTCGTTGAAACATTCGAATTTGGTAAATTTAGAGCTATGAAATTTCAGGTTAGGCCGTACTGTTAGGCTAGGCCTATAGGCAAGTTTCATTTCGCGGAAGGCTTGTTGCTAGGTGATGACGTTTTACTCGTTAATACCGTTCGGCTCGTGTACTCCGCACACATGCGTGATAAAGCAAATGTTAATATAAGAATTACCGGGGTGAGTTAAACGAGTTAATGAGTCGAACGCGGCTATAGTGAATATATGTGGCCTAGGATCATGTCGCATGTTTAATCCTGACCGAAGTAAGGGCTTAATCGGGGTCAGAGGTAGGTCAACCACAATTTGTCAACGACACTCCCCTACCAAGGCCATCTTCCAATCACGAACTAGAGCAGTGGGCAAGTGAGTCTTACCAGTTTTTATAATTTCAAGGTTATTGTGGCTATACTACCTAACTGGCCAAATCAATTGAATTGCCTGCAGGGAGATTTATGGTATTCGATTTAAAAAAATTGCAGCATGAAGTTCAGGCTGCAGTATCACAATCCGGTTTTCTTTTTATGTTGCTCTTTCATCTCACATCGATAATTTTTGTGAAACATTAAAGGTTTAATTCCCCATTAAGATCCCACAGACGTCATCCAATATACGGCGGACATGATCTGGATGCGACAATGAGACGACACTGCACATTCATCTAACCAATTGTCTAGAATTATTTAATGCGGTTAAAATTCAAATGAAATGTGTTTTTACAACATTTTGCAACGATTACTGTTACCATCAATATTATTACTATGAAGTGCAGACCTTATAACGTTCAGACCATTACACAACATAAAAGTGATCAGGGGAGGGGGTGGGGGGTGTTCAAACGCAACCCATTACGTTTACAGTCATGTGGCACTTTAATGAATCAAACTTGTTGTAATAGGCTATGAATTCTGTCTTGTGTGTAATCCATTTTAATGTATGCCGACTCTTTGAAATGGCTATTTCTTCCTACGTACCTACGTCAGAAAATTCATCTCTTTTCTATATCTACCTCAATAGGGAGATACATAAGTGATACTAAGCAAACAATAATAATAATAATACGATTAATAATACAAAAACAATGAAATACAGTTGGGCTGAGCTGAGCAAGGGACATCGCTCTGCGAGAATGTATGCCCACTCTTTGAAATGGCTAATTCCGACTGTAACTGGTGCTAGAACATGGTCTGAACCCCCATTTTCGGAAATGTTCAGGATGTTTAGGCCATACCTCAGTCTGAAATCATCGCTTCACTGTGGGTATATAAACATTCCTAATTGCAACTTCTTATACCCGTTCCCCTTTGATAGCACATATATCGTGTCGGTATACTTACATACTTAACTGTACTAAACTATGCTACACCCATCAGTGCATCCATCCAAAAGGTTCTCGAAAAGGTCAACATATTATGAAATCTTATGATAATAATCAAAATTGTTTTTGATAAAACATTGATTACATTAGGGCCAACGAGAAAGCAGATTAGACTGTTAGAGAGTTGACAAATTACATATTAATAACATCGCCTTAATTTGTGTATAGTAGGCTCAGACTACATTCCCACGAACCAGTCAGACACCTTCCAGCCTATCCAGATACACCGCCGTTTTATGCGTTATAGTGTTAATCGTGCATGGGCCGAACAAGGAAGTGCGTGAAATGATTAGTGGTAGCCTATACGTAGGTAGCCTTCTATTTCGGTTACATGGTTTAATATCAGAAATTGATATGCCTAAATAAAATTAGCGTTTTTATTCAGATTCAGAAGTATGATAGTGTGGGCTATGGTATACCTGACCTGCAATTTCAAACTATAAACTTGAACAACTGTAAAAAATATTTCTTGTTTAAAACATCATGAAAAATTACAAGGATTCTTAAGATAAAGACTACCTGCCGTAAATACGTATCTACCGTACTGTAAATACTGTAACCAATACTACTGCTCCTAAATGATATACTTGTATACATACTTACCATATATTTTAACATTATGTTAAGTAATGTATGAGTGGTATATAGCATATGTTAACACTTAGATTAAGTGTAAGTTATAATAAATAAACTCACGATAGGATAGTATAGGCTAATAACCATAGCCCAAACATTAACACACGAATTTCGCTTAGCCCTTCTGACTAAATGGTACCTGCTTTCTACCTAAATGATACCTTCTTTAATTTGATTTTTTTCAAAATCGGTAAATGTCATATTTATAAATATAAATTAGTTATGAAAACGTAACCATACTGTATGATTTCCTTACTAGCTAGACTATAGTTTGATTCCTGATTGCAGACAGATTTAATTTCAATTAGTTTTCCTTATTTTGGAGGGTGGAGGAGAGAATATTTAGTGTTTTTCAGGCAGAAGTAACATCATCATACTAGACATTGGCCTTTAGTCTTCAATGCATCATAACATTATTTAAATATTCGACTTTGAAAAGTAGGAATTATTCATCCAATACATGCCTTTAGTAATGAAGGGATGAATTGGAATGTATTATAGCCGCATATAAGAAAATGTATATTTGTTCTTCAAGTATATTTGTTGTCTAGGAAAAAAAAAGTTTATAAGCAGACCTTCAAATATGGAATAACAATGAACAGTTCCTGTGTGGTAAATATGTTAAGCCATCTAAAGGCAAATGTACCTAATGTTAACCCTCATCATGCTAATGTCGACATACACGATGTATAACCAGACAGCTATGTACTGGGTCTAGCCTAACACGTTGGGTATTTTCAGACATTTTTTTTTGGGGGGGGGGGCTCAGTGGCTCAGTGAACATTACTACTATTTCGCTCAGCATGATAAGGGTTAAGGTGCAAGTCTTGTGATTCAAAGATCGAATGATATTGTCCTTATAGACGAATAGGCACTTTATATCCATGCCTCTCTCCACCCACGTACATACATTGGTACCAGCAAAACAGGTGTGGTGGGAATGTAACAGGCTCGTTGTATGGGAGGCAGATCGTACTCTGGCCAAAACGCTAAGGAAAAAGAGATGAGCACTCCCTTCACATCTATGATTGAAAAAATTACAATTTTAATTCAATAAGATAAATGTAAGAAGTCCTAGCATGATTTAGTTCGTTTGGTTGATGTTATACTGCCACGAAATTCACATGGAATCACTTCTGAACCCCTAACAATTCCTCCATAAATAAATCAAGTACGATATAGACTAGACTGCGCAATTGCTACAATTAGAATAGAGAGGCTTCGATACAATCGACATATATGGTTTGTGTGGTCATTTAAGGGTACTCACAGTAACTCGAAAAATGTATTTTTGTATTGTTATAATGTAAATATTATCCCTTGGTTCTCCGCAAAACAAATTACACAAAATCAAAATATCTCAATTTGAATGCTTTATTATCTTTGCCGTAGCACGTAGGCCTATAGACCACACTATTGTCAACTGCTACCTCTGCTAACACTTACATTAACACGTGTGGTACGTTGGGGGAAGTTTTTCGCACGGAATTGCTATGTGTTAAAATGGGATGAATATGCAGTGAATGATTATGGAATGACTATAGCACTCTGTCTAGACAAAACAGTGGCGGTGTCTGGACTGTCCAACATGTCAGCCAATTCACCCCTTGAAAATGCATTTCCTTGAAGCTTAGTGGCTTGATTTTGGACACATGTTTTATAGCTTAGT
>JAODUJ010236312.1:0-15841 GCA_027564615.1 Psolus chitonoides
GTTTTCTTCATGTTCATTTTCAGTCCTGTTAATTGGCTTGCATCATTCAGTTCTTGTAGCATTGTCTCGAGGTCGTTCAGATTTTCAATGTCATCTGCAAATCTTAGATGGTTTATTTTTATTCCATATATTTCGATTCCTTGTGTGGACCAATTTACAGATTTAAAGATGCCTTCTAAGCAAGCTGTGAATAAATTGGATAAACTAGTGTCTTCCTGTCGGACTCCCTTCTTTATCAAGATTACATAGCTATCCCTGTGCATTTTAACAATGTTGTAGCAGTCTGAATGAATGTCATTGAAGATGTTGATGTATGTATTGTTCATTCCCTGGTCTTGAAGTGCCTTCAGTCCTGCAGAAGTTTCGACTGAATCAAATGCTTGTTCGTAGTCTACGAATGCCATGCAGAGGAGAAAGTTATATTCTTGGCATTTTTCTTTCAGTTGGTTTATGGTATGAATGTGATTCATAGTTGAAAATCCGCCTTCTAAATCCTGCCTGCCCTCTTGGCTGGTTGTTATCGAGGGTTTCCTCTAGCCGGTTCGTAATGATCATTGTATACAGCTTATATAGGTTGGAGAGGAGGCTGATGGGTCTGTAATTCTTCAGATCCCGCTTATCCTTTTTTGTGCAAAATTATCATTGTGGCTTCTTTCCATTGCTGTAACACTCTCCCTGTTTGCATACAATTTAGCCAGTTCTTCATTCATTACATCTCCCCACTCCTCTAGTGTGTATATAAGTAAGTTATCTGGTCCTGGAGATTTCCCTCCCTTCATCTTATTTGAAGCATGTTGAACCTCCCAAGCGGTAACATTTTGTGATCTTGTGTTTCCCATATTCTAGTTTTTTTTTAAGTTTTCTTCATGCTTTTAGTTTTATTTCCTCCGATAGTAGATTTGATCATCTTTGTGTTGTAGCCACCTATGTCTTCACGTAGTTTCTTCCTTTTTGTTTTACATGTGTCTACGTATTCAACTTTGCGGATTCCTATACCTTCCGCTTTCATGTATCTCCTTTTATTCATGAGTTTCGTTGTTGACTCTGATATCTTTTTTTCCTGAGTCTTTGGGTTTTTTCCCTGCTGTTTTCATGACACTTTATTGTGTTGTATTGACTAGCTGATCACTTCATGAGTCAAGTGATCTTTCTTCCTCTGACTCTGTACATTCGTTTTTCAGCTCCAGTTGAAATTATGTCCCTTTCTCTCTTAGCTACTTTACGTTGATGGTACTTTGTTTTTTGTTTGAGCAGTTTCTGTCTCTCTAATCGGGTGGTAATTTTCAATTTCCCCAGAACCATCCTGTGGTCACAGGTAATAATGTCTGTTAAAGCACAAAAATAAACACAGTTATTACTGAATTGATATGAGTGTAGTTGAAAAATTACCGAGTGTTTGGAAGTGAAGAAACAAATGGCTGAAAACAAAAAAAGTGTTGCTGTGGTGAATTATTGCAATGTAAACATTTTGGTCGCCCCCTCACACGTGAAACCTATCCTCTTTAATTTTCAAGACTTTCAGAGGACATTCATCATTACTGGTCTCTTAAAAGGGTTCTTACACATCATCACTGGTTGAAGGTTTTTGCTCAAGATAACTAGTTGAAAAGATATTTGTATGATAAAAGGTGATACATTATGTGCCTATGATTATTATACTCCGATAGCGCCGAACTGAGGGTAATTTGTTTTTGTAATTTGTTGGGCATTGATGTACGAACAGTTGTCAAAACTCAATGCACAACATATTGAACATGGACATGTTTTAAACCTTTGTAAACCGCAGACATCAGTCAACTATAGACACAACATTCGCGCATTTTTAAAACATGAAATCACCCAAAATCACACAAAATCAGCCCCGAAACACCCACGATTAGCCAAAAAAACATCCAAAATCAAGTTCCCTGATGTACAGAGCAGATCTTCTTTAATTTTGATTTCAAACTCTGTTACCGTTTGCTAGATTATGATAGTGGCTAATGCTACAAGTCTTGCAATCTGTACATTGACTAAAAAGTTCAGAAATAGCAGACTTTCCTGAACGATGCTCCTTAACCCAGGTAGCCCAATTTCTTTCAGAAACTTAAACCTGCTTTGAACAGCCAACTGTACCAACATGAATCTTCCTACTTACTTAATGTGTTTAGCACATGTTATGTGTACCAGCATGGATAATCCTACTTGCTTATTATGTTTCACCTTGACAGCACACATTACTTATCAATGAACAATTATTATTTGACTGTTTGCCAAGGATTTATACCTGTAGCACTTTATTTCATTTACCTGAGGAGAAGGATGTGATTATCTTCGAAAACGTTCGTATTAAACATGACTCATGGATATTTTTGTGTTGTCTTGCTCTTTTATCTGGTTCTTCATTGTCTGTGTTTTGGTGAGGTTCCATATTTCACACCCATACATCACTGTTGGCAAGACACAATAGTCATAACTTTTCTGTTCATGCTGAGTGGTAATTTATCGTTCTTTAGAATATTGCTCAGTGCTCCAAACGCTTTCCATCCTTCTGTCATTTTTCTTTATATCTCTTCCTTCTTGTCTGTATTCACAATCTTTACTTCTTGTCCCAGATATATGTAAGAGTTCACATAGTCGAGTTTTTAGTTTTCAATTTCGATATCAACTTTCTGTACGCTTTATTTTGCCGTTACCTGTGTTTTCTTCTTGTTTATTTGAGATCAACTCTTTTGCTGCTTCATACAGGTCTCGAATCATTGTTTGCATCTCTTCAGCTGTTTCACTTATCTGAATTAGGTCATCTGCGAATCTAAGGTTGTTGAGAAATTTTCCATCAATGCTGATGCCCTTTCGTTCCCAGTTAAGGGTTTACATATTTCGTCCAAACTTGCTGTAAAAGGTTTCGGTGAGATGGTGTCACCTTGTCGTCAAGCTCGTTTTATCTCGATTTTTTCTGAGTCTATGTGTAGTCTTAATGTGGACGTGCTGTTCTGGTAGATGTTTCAGATGATGTTGATGTATGTTTGGTCGACGACTCGACGTGATGTCTTTTAAAGGCTGCTATTTCTACTAGTATTTTAACGGAATAAAACGCCTTACCATAATCCACAAATGCCAAACACAAAGGTAAAGTATACTCTGTCGTTTTCTGTCAGTTGGTTGAGAGCTTGTAGATGGTCTAGTGTACTGAAGCCACTAATGACGCCAGCTTGTTCTCTTAGTTGAATTTTATCCAGCTGTTTGGTAATTTTGTTGTTCAGTTGGTTATAAGTTATAAGAGTTTGTATAAAGTGCAAAGAAGGCTTATTAGTTTATAGTTTCCGAGGTCTTTCTTGTCACCTGTGTAGTAGTGTGGTAATTACAGTTGTCCTTTCTTCAAGAATGTTTTCTTCAGATAAGTAAGCCGGTCACTCCTGCATCCTCCAGTAGGTCCACACGTATCCTCTCTTCTCCGTGTGTTTTCCTATTTTCATACCTTTCAGTGCATATTCATCTTCTCCTGGAAGTATCGGGGTCAGGCTACAGATTTACCCACCGACCCACCCACAATTTATTGAGTGATCATTATAATGCATTTTGTAAATTTGTTGTGATGGACCACTTATCTTACACTGGATGCTGTCACGTACGTGCATTAAGCTGGAGAATATCCCCTATTATGTGGGCCTACCACATAATTTTGACCTAATACAAAATTGGATTGAAACTAATTTTGTGAGTAATAATCAACTGAATATCAATGAAGTAAGCTCAAGAAAAAATCCGGATGTATACAAAGTATTCGATGTCGTATGTACCACTTGCTCTACCTGTTGCGGTGCCTTTGCAAAAGGGTTCCCGTTAACGCGCGCCCACGCGCCCAAACGCGTGTTTTTGAAAGCCCGGACGCTCGTTCGATTGCTCTTCATCAATATCGTGCATCCATTTGAACGCACATCAGTGGCGTATCCAGGATTTGACGATAGAAGGGGCGCAATTGTTGATGTAGGCCTATGTCCGTTCTTGGAGAAGAGACCAAGGGAACAAAGGGTGTTTCTCGCTTTTGATAATTTTTTGTAAATATAATTATGCCTAGATGTAAAATGGTACTATCGGTTCCATCTATTTAACTACACTTATGTACCAAAAGTTCTTTCTTCAGTAGACGATGGCCAATAGAGGTGGAGACGCGTGCGTCCCCTCTGAATAGGCCACTGCACATCGTTTCTTATTTTAATTCCGTAGCGTTTTAAAATATGACATAAATGACAACGTCACGTCAAGTGGTAATTCTAAATGAACGAATCAATATTCCTACTCCAATCTCTGTCCTGATACGATGGAATGCTCATATTTCCGTCTGGGCGCAAACTGAGGCGAGTTCGCAAACAAAGTCCACATGAGTCGAGTCGAGTCCACATGAACGCTAACATTAGAAGCCTTAGCGGGAACACAGCTGTTTAACACATGGCACTCCTCCATCCACTTATCTATGCACGATTAGAACTTAGCGGGAACACAGCTGTTTAACACATGGCACTCATCCATCAACTTCTCTATGAACAATGTGAACTTCGCCCTTTTGTCCAAACATTATTATTTTTTGGTTCCGAACGCAAATACAAACAACCTCAAAATAGATACAGATATTCAGAAACCCCGTAAAGTTCACTATTGGATTTCAAATATATCTAAAATGATTACCCAATTAGTCAATCAAGTTCCTCCACCGAAGCGTTTGCTTTTCATATCATCGGCGTCAATAAATAAGTTTCTATGCCATTGGGACGTTTGGGTACGGGGTGGATGTTACGCTACGTCACGCAGATGCTCTCTTGGGGACTTAACTCTTAACTCTTAGCTTCTGATGGCTTCTGATCCTTTGAGGATTTTCTAGAAAATCTGGCTAAAAGCTTGGCAGGCATATTTTGAGCCACAAATCAGAAGTCTAGGGTATTGAAATGGTTTCAAAATTTGCCACAAATCGAGGTTTTTCCGAATTATTTTTTAAATAACTTCAAAACCTCGAAAGCTATATAGCTGTAACGCTGGAAATCAACGCAGGGACTTTGGGGAAAGTTAGAAAAGGGTATAGAGCGATTATTAGTTTATATTAGGACTTGGGATTTTTTGGAAAAATGTGGTCACTGAAGCGTGAAATTCGAGGTCAAGTCAAGGTCACCACATTTCGAAAAATATTTTGAAAATGTTGTTCACCATAGACCCCCATTAAACTATTTTTGAATATTCGTCCTGTGTCTTATCTTTGAAATAAGCCTATTGTGAGCTTAGAGTGATGTTGGATGATGGTTTCAAAAATGTTTGAAAAAAATGGTGCCCATGTTGAAAGATTTACAACGTTGGTAGGAAATGGGTTAAGTGGCGTGGTGGAGTGAGTGAGTGAGTGAGTGACTGACGAACAAAGAGGACTAGAGCATTGATCCCTCGGGGCAGTATTTGATAGGGCGTATATGCACAAAAGTATAAATATAACTCCTTCACGGCATTTTTTATACTAAAATACGATACATGTTTAAATTTACTGTCAAACAAAGAAGACGACAGGAAATAAGGTTCATTATTACGAACATTCTTCTGATCGGGGATGTTATTGTCCCGCGGACTCAGTCGAACAGAAATATTTGACCCCCTGGAAATATCGGGATGTACGCCCCTAGTATAAAATATTAGGAAAGGGGTTACGATACCCGGTAAATCGGTTGCGATATCAAATACTAACCATGTGATAATTTCCTAACACTGTAGGCATATGTATAAGCCACTCAGTGGCTCCAAAACTGGGACATTGTTATAAACCAGAAAACCTACACTTCCATTGCTTTTCTCAATGAATAAACTCAACTCTTACCATGCAGGATCTTATAGTTCAAACACACTTTCTTCATCGACCATAGTTTCTATGTAATAATTAGGAAACACAGTGACTCGAAATCTGTTTTTTTTATAAACTTAATAACGTACACATCCATTACCTTTCTCGATCTCTATGAATAAACTCAACACTTACCCGGATCTACCTGTCAATAGTTCAAAACTATTTTTTTTCATCGACCATGCATTCTACGTAATAATTAGGAGCAAATATTCCATCTTGTGATTAGCCTAATGACCACTCTGGTCTTGCTTCGCTCATCATGCCCCTTCATATCTTTATCAAGAACACTCATCACTGTTTTCCCTCGTTACATAACCATCGGCAACCTCCTACACACGCACCGCCGCTCAAATCTCTCTAATTTCTCTTGAGATCGAAATATGGTAATCACTGAGATCAGAGGTTTATCACGATATCTGAAGATTTCTTCTTCAACAAGTTATATCCCCACCAGCCGTCCTTAAATTCCCCTCCTTTAGCCGCCAGTACCGGGTACTCAGACCCGCCTCTCTCGGCTAGAGATCTCGAGTGGTGTACACGATTGACACCGACGGCGTTAGGCAATAATCACTCTCCTGTCAGAAGCTTATAAACATAAAACATAGCCGTAGGAGAAATGAATTCCCTCCCTTGCATCTACTAATTCGTGTACAAATAGGCTTATCGCATGGCTTACTAAGATCTGCGAAACATTAGTTTCCCGCTATTCTGCTGTTTTTGAGAAGTTTATGAGCTGTTTACATGAAGCGTACTGATCACATTAATGCAAATTATCGTCCTAGTTTTCTCAGCTACTCTTAACATTTCCCATACTTTTCTTGCGCGAAGATGAAATTGATATGAATCCTCGCCCTACTTTCATTTAATATCTAAGCTTCTCAAATTATATCTGATATATGAGATATACAGTGAAGAATCTACACATGACAAAACTAGAAACGGTACCATAAGAATTGTTATTCTGTTATTATTATAGGCTATATAATATAATTTAGCCATTGGGCCTAGTAGTCAATTTGGTATTTATCCACATGCATATATAGTCGGATACTAGGCATTGTGTATTGTAGGCCTATATACAGTAGTTCAACAACTAGCAACAATATTTGTGCTCATGGACTACCAGAAAAGGACCAACTTCCCTAAAATTTCACATGGATGTCAAGAAATACATCCTTCCTCTAACTATCCCAGTGCGAGTATCTGCAAAACAGACCAATTAGAGTCAAGAAAGAGCAGGAGTCTAGGAGCCTTTCCAAATATCACTACGATACGTGATATTCTACCACTAAGTGACACATATTTGTATCCCAATATCACTACGATGCGGTATTTGACCATCCAGTGAATAAATGTTTGTCCATTTTTAGCCATACAAGCTCCAAATGCGTTGACATTTCACATGGATGTTAGGAAAACACCTTTTCCTCTACCCCATGCCAATATGTGGAAAACTGACCACGTTAGGTTCAGGAGCAGGGACATATTTGGGAGGGCCATGCACCAAATAACATGGATTTTGGTCCATGTTTTAGCCATACAAATGCCTACTAGCTTGAACTGTTTCATGAATGTATCCCATGCATCCTATTTCCTTATCTTGCTACCGATGAGTGCAAAACTGACCAACAGATATCTGCCGCATTGGTCCCATGTAGTCACATTGAGTCTCACGGCAACACGCCTCCATGACAGCTCAGCCTATATAGGTCATTTATAAAAGTGAAAATTATGAAAATTAATGCAGAACTGCATATGATATGTGAACAATGGGAAAATTACTCAATTTCATGTAATGTTAACCAAGGGTGGTGGGAAGTTTAAATCACCTAAGACTTAAGTAGTAGAGTATACACACAACATATTTGCTGAATCAATTGACTCGAAGTTGCTAAAAAGTAGTCGTTTCAGGTATAACACGGGGAATTTGTCCCCCAAACGGCTCACTTTTAGCAATTGACTCAGCAATATTTTGTGTGTAGTAGCCTACGAATGACAATCAATTCGTTTATGTCATATGTCATACTAGCGCTTGGCGTAAGGTATAAGCCTAGGGCATATTTGCATGAGATTGTAATCATGTCCTTTTCAACTTTTTTCACCTGTCCATGATTTTTCTTTAAAAAAAACAACTATAATGCTTGAAAAATCGCAACTCTAACAGTGCATTTTAGCGTTTTGTCTGCAAGATATGGGACGTGTTTACACCTCTCGTGTGCTGTGCGAACTACTGACATAACGTACATTTTGTGTGTAGGCTATAATCTACTATAACTTACGTAAGGTTTTGAATTGGAGCTCTGGGAGGGTGTGTCACCGTTCGACCAATCAAAATTGGTACTAATGCTACTGGTGTCACCACAACGCTGATTGGGCTAACAGCTTGCAAGTTCGACCAATAAATAGCAATCGATATAAGTAGCGATTCCAATGAAAGAAGACGACGTATTATCTTTAATTCACCGGAACGGACCTTGGCGCTTCGCTTTCTATTATAGCATAGCATTGGGCTCAAGGGTAATATCTAGCCTATACCAAACTATATCATATCATAGCGCCCTCTCCTGTTCAATATAACTTTCTTTATTTCATTATTTGTACACTGTGTATGCGTCAAGTCGATCTCCCCTCGATGTGCTAACTTTGACAAGCCAAGTGGCTATCAAATTTTGAGGACTAAATAATCAATAAAGAATATCTTCCTTCCTTCCAGTTACAGAGGCACTTGTGCGTGACCGCTCTTATCACGGGGGAACAAATCCCCAATTGGGACAGAATTGCCGAGAATTGCAAAATTCTAAGGAAAAAGACAAACAATGAAAATAGCTCTCTGTCATGCTCAATTGAACCCTCTCGTTTGTACATCTTCATTTAAACGTAACATAAGTATATATATTTTGACAGCTTTATGAAGAGCGACCGGGCTATGCTCGAGGGCAATTTATTGATCTGAAAATTGTTGATCATGCCGGTAAAATATTGAATAGCTGACAAATGATTTTACCTTCAAATGATTTGGGAACTTTTTTTTCTTTCTATTTTAACTGATCAATTTGATCTTCATTAGCTCCGTAATTTGAAGTTGGCTGAGGTCCGACGCGGTTCAAGTGTATCATAAATAGAGAGGAACAGATTGGTAGTTAGATGTTTTAGACTTCGAGGAGGATTTTGATATTCTTGGCTAAACGGGATTCTAAGTAACATTCATTAACTCGTGATATGTTTATCATAAGCGGCATAGGCTGATAGGGGCGTTCTGATAGTTCAAACTCATTGGGTTGATAATGAGCAATTAGTTGGGGTGATAAACTGTCATAATTGAACAAAGGGGTTTATGGGTAATCAGGAAAGTTTAAAGTATTGTGAGACAGGCTCGGGTGAACGGGAATCTAAATAATATTTCTTAATCCTTTATATCTATCTTTGATATAAAATAGATAGATGGGCAAGGAAATGCACTGGATGGGTACCGTTTGGGCGGAAAAGAGGAAGAGGAAAGCCAAAAAGGTGATGACGGAATGAGGTGAAGGGAACGACGGAAGTGCGGTGGATACGTGACACGCATGACAAAAGAAGATGGAGAGAGATCGGGTGGGGGAGACCATCGGTTAACAGTGGTCTGAACGGCTGACGTTGATGATGAATCCTTTATATTATTATGTTATTATATTTATAATTTGTTTGTACTAGATTTATAATGTGAAATTTGGTTGAGGGTTTCATACATAAAGAGGTTTAAACATGGATCCATTGTAGGCTACTTTATAGAAGATTGTGAGAGTCCAGAAAACAGGAATTCAAATGACATTTGTTTACAAATGAATATTTATGAAAGTACTGAGACTGTGAAGGAGTTGGCTGTGGTGTAGCGGTTACAGGGCTCGCCTCACATGCTGAAGCTCCCGGGTTTGATTCACAGCTCGGAGGTGAAACCTGAAGTCATCCCTCTGTCCACCTAGCAGTGAATGGGAATCTGGTGATTCATTATCACTGGGGAGGAAGGGCGGCGATGAAAGACGTGCCCACCTACTGCACTATGCCGTTGGGCTTGGAATGATGTCTCGGATGAACGGGAATCCAAATGACATTCGTAACCCTTGAACTGTTGATAAGCAATTAGGCAGCGTTTTATCAAATTGTTCTCAATTCCATTATAATGTGAAATTGGTTGGGGGTTTGACTGCGATATAGAGGGGTATAAAGTATTGTAAGACGAGAATGCAGATGACGTTCGTTAATCCCTAAGTTTATATGTTGATTCTCGAGAATCATTCTAGAAAATATTCGTCATCCGTTTTACTGTTGATAAACATATATGCTGCATATGACGTTTATTAATTTGTTTTTATTAGGTTCATAATGTGAGACTAATTGAGGGTTTGCTGCATGTGAAAGTGTGCAATATAATGAATGGGATTAAACATGGGTATTTACATGTGAACTCTACAAATCACGTTCGTTAACCTTGTATTTGATAACCCTCTATCTGTTGATGAACGAACGACATATGGCGTTTTATGAATACGTTTGATTAGGTCTACAATGGGGAATTGCTTAAAGGTTGACAGTGTTGAAGACTTGAAGTGTAGCATAAAAAAGGGTAAATGAAATGTTACTACATTGTACTTTTTAAAGGAAAACAAGGCTTGCAGATCCCCTTAGACGGAAATCCGAAATGTATTCTGTAATATATATCCGAGCCGTGTATTAAGTCCGCACTCGTACCCGTAGCGATGCAAACCCTGTTGTTAACCTAATTGAGAACCTTCAATTATACTCATATTCATAAATGTTGACTATTTTGTATATATTGGTACCAGTGCAAAATGCTGTATATACTCGTACTGGTAACATGGGCTATGTAAAGATGTACTCGTACGCACATTTAGTTTTGTGCCGTACTATTACAGTAGTAGGCTACTCATTCACCTGTACTATGTATTACCATTTATTTGTGTATGCTAGCTGAGGTATAGGGTACGGTCAGGACGCGTGTGTGCACTGCGTGTTATAGTTTGTTATCATAGTTCCGCGTTCCTCCGCGTTCTTCATTTTTATAACGTGGTTGATGGTTGGCGGTATCGACGTGTATTATGAATAAAGGGGTGAATGAAAGGTTCGTCCGGATGAGATGTTCTGTTTGAATGTATGGAATTAAGATTCACAGAACACATAACGAGAAACACTGATGTTGTTAACCCTGGCATCCGCAGAGAGCGTTATCCATTCTGTTTTAATGTGATGAGGCTTACGTACGGGGTAGCAATGAAGTATATACATGTTGAAAAAATAGCAAAAAATGACGAAATAGTCAATATAACGACCCGCCCTCATTTAGAAAAAAAATCAGACAATAGTTTTTTTTACTTGGAAAACCCGTTGCACATTCATATAAAGTACTAGCATCAAATTTCCTTTGCAAATAAGTTTTATGAAGTTCCTAAATGATTCATTCTCAAAATCGAAATGTTGACAATTTGACAATATCGTTATCTTAAGTTTTGTTTACCACTTGTAGTATCTTCTAATTGTAGCATTACAATTATAATGAAAATAAATGTGAGCACGGGAATGTCAGTTTTCCACTAGTGTACGATGTATTGGTGGAATACAAAAAGTTTACAAATGAGTTGCATATTGGAGGTGTTAATGAATATCATTTTAGTTTTTTTGGCAGGTCTTCGGATAAAATTATGTAAGTAGGTAATCACATACTGACATAGCTGCAGATAATGTGGCTGTTGAAGTACAATATCACATGCATGGTCTTTGGAAATTTGGGATCTGTGTGCAGTCAAAACATTGAGGGGAAGAGTGTTCCGTAGAACACTGCGAGTCTAGAGGGAATTCTCATAAGATGTAGAACGATATGGATTCAGAAAGCCAATTATGTCTCATCGAGGAACCATGAGGGTATCACAGATAAGAACACCGGCCTTAGCCTTCTCTTCTCCAATAGTGCAGTGTAACGATTACAATCCCATCCTGTTCTCGGGACTGAAAATCAACCGTCCCCTTCCAATGGACGCAAGTGGACTCTCAACCTTTAGTCACGTTCCTAATTGCTGAAACATGTCATCACTGCAGAACAGCCGTGCCAAAACATATCCAAAATAATGAAGTTAATTGCTCCCATTACAAAATAAGATATTGCGAGAGCTCAGACCACCAACAACTGCAGTACAACTTTTGAATAGCAAGTATCATGGCATGAGCGGGATTTGAACCCCGGGCACCATCGTACAAGCAGTCACTCAACCTATTACATTCTTCATTCGGTAGTGGTAGGCCCACATTAAAGGATGAGTGTACCCTAACATTTGATTATACGATGTTACAGAACATTCAGAACCATGACAGTAGCACTTTATTCCAACCTTTTTAGCATGTTCGGTTACCGAGATATACCTGCCTGAAGTTTATGATTTAATAAGAGTAGAACCGCCACACCACATATTTCTTATGTCAATACCTGGCTATTACTAAAAGTGTTCACATTCCCTTTACAATGTAAATGCATATTTCCACACGGTTCCTTACATGTAAACAAGATCACTTTCGGTAAACATCAACTGCGTCCTACTGACGTAATACTTCCAAATATTACAATGAATAGCATTCTGATTTGCGTGTTAAAGGTCGTCATAAATAACAATAGTAAACAAAAAGACTTTCACAAGACTAGGGAAATGACATCATCAAAAATTAGTGTTGCCATTCTTTTGTATTGAATTAACAATTTTCAGACAGTCATAACTCTGTAACTAAACCTAAAATAAAGTTGGAAAAAAGTGCTACTGGCAGGATTTTCAGTATTCTATTACATATAAAAAGCACAGTTTGAGTAAACTTGCCCTTTAATATTTCAGTTTATGAGAAACTCGTGTAATAGCTTTAGTACTCTGCCAGTCTGCATGGTCTGGTAGGGAGCAGCTAACATCATTAGAAATAATCCCATGGGCTTATTCATAAAGAGTGATGATACATTTAGCAATAATTAATGCTTTGAGCATCAATTGTTCACGGGTGTCCAACGTGAGTTTATGAGCCGGAATATAGCTATTCCTAGCATGGTTCATTGGCATGTTCTTATAATGCACACCTGCTCCTAGATTAATCCTGAAAACATCAAAGTAGACATTCATTTAGATCACATGTTAGGGTTTAATGTTGCCATATATATATGGAGGAATGTTTGTTACCAAATAAGAATGAGATACAAGTCAACTGGTTGTGTGCTTTAGCAAAACAGGCATGCATATAAACACGACCCAGTCATTTTTCACGACTATATAATTGCTGCGCCCCTTCGGACTTGTGTTCTATGTTGAGTTTATCACAGTATGACTGCCTGTACAATACCTAAACAGCACAGACTGAGTAAATTGGTACAGTGCGTTCGACATCATGCACATCATGAGGCTACCAACTATGGCTGTAATGATTCAAATATATCACACGTTTCTAATAAATAAATATTCAGGATTAAACTGACGTCTTTTAAAATAGAGGTGGATACGGCAATGGGACGACACTTAATCCTTAAAAGTACCAACATGAGTACTCTACTACAAACTGATACACTTAATGCGAAATATTAAACTGTGTTGAGAACTCTAGTCAAACTATAGAACAAAATAATTGGTTAATAGTTCATGAAATCAAAATGATCAGACTTGATAAGTTTCTAAGTTCAGGAGCAAAAATCTCCTTTTTGCAGCATTTTATCAACGTGCAAGCTTTAAAACCCTGTTTCTGTCGGGCCCACAAATTTCCAGTATTTCGAATATCATCACAATTAACTGATATTACTAGAAGCCCGGGTCCAATATTCGCAATTCGACAAGCGATTCAACTTTCAACAAAGTTGAATCACCGGTCGAGTGGTGGGATACGGAAATCAACTTGAAAATCAATTCAACTGTTCAAGTCGATCGTAGTTGAAAGAAAATATAAAAACTGTTCTATTTCGAGCAACAACTGAGCAACAACTGAAGTTGCGCGATTTTGGTTGAAAGTTGAATCGCGCATATAGGACGCTATACCTATTTGAGTAAAAACACAATTTTGATATATGTATCACGGTTAGAGATACGCTGAAATTCTATTAATAATAAATAAATGAACATAAATCATCACACTTAACATAATAATTCAACTCAAATTAAGGTTTCATATCAGGAAAGAGTGAATGGTGTTAATTAAGCAAATTAGCAAACTGAGAAAGTAAAAATTTAAATTGTCTTACCTTAAGGTCCTCTCGCTTCCATCTCATTATATCCATGCAAGAAATGACAGCGATGTATCCAAGGATTTATTTAAACACACTGGTGATTACGAGACATCGCTCCGACGTGTTGGAAGATTTAAATAATTGTAATTGAAGCACTGTGTGTATGTATTACGCACTCCAAGGTATTACGATTCCAGATATTGTTCAGCAGCGCCGACTCTCTAGAATTTTGATAAATTCTCAGATTAGAAATCTGTTGAGAAATAAACAAGAGGATTATCCTCAGACGGCAATCCTAACAAGCTATCGCGTATTCACAGCATCCCCGACGAGTTTACGGAGTAAACTGCATGCCCTATAACGCCGAATAAAGGGGGAGATGTTCTACTCGCCTCACTCTGCTCTCCCTGCAAATACCACACCGCGCTCTGTGACTGATATGTGTATCGGTGGTAATTCTATTTATAACATGGAATTCGGTACAATTCGTTCAAGATATGCCGTGATGAAACAAAGAGATACTTGTCGAAGACGGAAACAAGATGGGATAAGATAGAACTGCTAATAAAAGTGACTATATGCCTACTACCAGCCGATACTACAGTATAGACCTATTCCGTGTTCCATAAAGATTACATATTCAGGGGTAATGCACCTGCATCCATTATATGGGAGACGTTCACTTCACCCAAACTCCGCCTCACACGGTAAGCGACAGGTGGAAGCAATGATCTGTACATCAGTAAAGTATCTATTTATAACAAGACGCCGGTAGTCTTTGCACTCTGCTCGAGGCATATATGTGTCGCGTTATGAACTCAACTGCGCATGATCAATCGAGACTGTAATTGCAGATACCAGTCTCAGTGTCTGAGTTAAAACACTAGATTCAACTAGGACACAACATTTGATTATCGTTGATGGTATCAAGATCATCATTATTAGGAAGTTTCTAGCCAAATTTTAGAATATCAGTCTCCTTATTTCAGATTTGATCAGCACAAAAAGGTCCAAAAGCTATTTCCGTCTGGCCCACAGAAATTCAAATTTCTAAATGCTAACACATAGGACTATGCTATAGGCCTAGTGGCGGATCCAAATCGTGAAAGTCAAAACCCGCGACACTAACTGAGCGGAGCGCCACGATAGGGTTGGCGTATCGTACCCAGACCTTTTGGCTAAAAAATACCTCCTAGATCACCGGAAATGACAGGTCCCAGGCCTTACAAGTTGCATCTAAACATGTAAAAAACAGTAAAAAATATGATGTATACCGCGCCCCCCCCCCCCCTGTATCCGCCACTGAGGCATATAGCCTGCTTGCCATTACCATGGACAGTGGTGGCGCCACGGGGGAATGGGAGACTAGTCCCCCCTCACTTTTCAGAGAAACAAAAAATTGAAATTGTCTAAAATTGCGTTTAAAAGCCATAGTGCTTTGTAGGGGGTGGGTTGTGGTGTATATTGTCTGATATTGAAGCCTATACTATATAAGTATCTCATAGTCAATATAAACCACTACTTTTTCCGCTCGCTTCGTGTGCGATGTTTTTTCCTCTGGTATTTCAACATACAAATGAGTCAGCATGCTTGTCTACGATAACGTGAAACTGAGTGAAGTAATCACTAACTATATACTACGGTAGGCTATATGTAGTGTCATCTTTCACTAATGTCTGCGGGACTATAGTTATACGAAACCATGACCATGTTATGCTGTGCATCAATTGTTGTCAACTTTGCTCAGCTTC
>JAODUJ010236313.1:0-10394 GCA_027564615.1 Psolus chitonoides
CTAATTTTGTGCAGGTATTAATTTTAATTGGTTCATCTCTGAATACTAGGTTAACCCTCGATGATGTCAACATTTTGGTTATATAATATATCATTATAGTTACCATTCTTTCTTTTGTTCCAAAGAACTGTGGCCTGTCAGGCTCAGACAGATGATAGGTATTGACATCCCACTCATAGGCCAGCGTTGATGAAATTCTCTTCCAATACTCTAAGAATATAGTTCCTGCAAAGAAAAGAGAATCAGCCAATCAACAAAAATCTTGCACTGAAGCTATAACTGTGGCCTGTCAGGCTCTTACAGATAGATGATAAGTAATGACATCCCAATCATAGGCCAGCATTGATGAAATTCTCTTCCAATACTCTAAGAATATAGTTCATGCGAAGAACAAAGAATCAGCCAATCAACAAACATCTTGCACTGAAGCTGTGGCCTGTCAGGTTCTCACAGATGATAAGTAATGACATCCCACTCATAGGCCAGCATTGATGAAATTCTCTTCCAATACTCTAAGAATATAGTTTCTAAAAAGAACAAAGAATCAGCCAATCAACAAACATCTTGCACTGAAGCTATAACTGTGGCATGTCAGGCTCTCACAGATGATAAGTGATGACATCCCACTCATAGGCCAGCCTTGATGAAATTCTCTGCCAATACTCTGAGAATATATATAGTACCTGCAGAGAACAAAGAATCAGCCAGTCAACAAACATCTTCTATTTAAGCTATAACTGCGGCCTGTCAGGATCTGGCAGTTGATAGAAGACATGTCTTTTAGCCTTTGGAAAAACTTTTCTACAAAATGTCAGGCCCACAGGTATTTTAGTTGGTAAGCAACAGTTGTTAACAGATATACTGTGGTAGTTTTGTAATCTATCCAATGAATACCATCAATTTTTCTCTCTCAAAAAGCTCAAAACAGGCAAGTACCAAGAGAGGACACTTACCCCACAGACATATGAGGAGAGCAAAGTATGGAGTGGCCTTGTTGTCAAAGGAATTCTTGAACACAATCAGCGAATCTCCTGTGAGTCTGTAGGAAAAGAGATTAGTAATAAAGTGCATTCCATCAGGCAAATATGTACATGTTTTATGATTCTTATACAGCAGGAGAGGGGAAGATGACATAAATTCCCCCGATAATTTTGAAGTATAAAGTACAGCTGCCTTGTTGTCATTCTTGATCTATCAGCTAATCTTCTGGGAGTCTATAGTAGAGGCAATTCCTGAACATCATCAGCCAATCTTCTACCAGTCTATAGTAGAGGCAATTATTTGACATTATCAGCCAATCTTCTATGAGTCTATAGTAGAGGCAACTATTTAACATTATCAGCCAATATTCTATGAGTCTATAGTAGAGGCAATTATGCAACATTATCAGCCAATCTTCTACGAGTCTATAGTATAGGCAAGTAGTTAACATTATCAGCCAATATTCTATGAGTCTATAGTAGAGGCAATTATTCAACATTATCAGCCAATCTTTCATGAGTCTATAGTGGAGGCAATTATTTGACATTATCAGCCAATCTTCTATGAGTCTACAGTAGAGGCAATTATTTAACATTATCATCCAATATTCTAGGAGTCTATAGTAGAGGCAATTATTGTTTGATGGAGGGCCACAAAAATAATTCACAATGACACTAGGAGCTAGATACATTTTTACAGCTAATGTCATATAATGATGAAAAGCATCGTCAGGCCTGGAAAAGTACAAAATTCCCAACAAGGAGCCAAACATGTCCAAGCAACAAGACAAAAATATCATAGCAAGGAGCCAAAAATGTCCAAGCAAGGAGACAAAATGTCCCAGCTAGGAGCCAAAAATTTCCAAGTAAGGAGCAAATGATTTGAGGAACCGTACTCTTCTTATGTTTTCCTGGTGATATTTCTCATGAGATGGCAAGATTTCTCATGAGATGGCAAAATTTCCCTACATGGAGCTTCCCGTATTATTGAATATTTTTTCCAGCCACGAGCATTGCTAACTTTTCTGTACAAGACCACCCAGAACGGACCCCATGCTGCATGGGGTTCTTATTTTACTCAGGTGTGCTCTAACCCAATGTTACTGACCCTCTCTGATCCGTGAGACCAATTTCTACCCAATTGAAAAATTATGGACCAACCCACATTAAAAAAATTTGAATGTCATTAAAAAAATTTGAATGTCATTATAAATGCATGAACAAACCTGTCAATCAATAATCTACGCCTACAGTGGTAAAAAAAGAGTCAAAGGATCGCATGATTGCAATCTTAAATTGTTGGAAACCGTGTTGTAAATAATACAAGGCTACTATCATTTCTGTGGATTCGATAAGAGACAACTCAAATCTTGGCGAAATACTAACAATTATTGCGGACCACTTTTGTGAACCCATAGAATTTGGAGGACCAATATTATTCCTTGGTGGACTACAGATTGTGTTACAGTGTTCTAACCCAGTGGTATTCAAACTGTTTGCATGGTGACCCCAATTTCCATCTTAGTCATCTTGGCGACTCTTCAATGACGGGCCTGGAGGAGGAATATAAGGAAAGGGGAGAGCATACCCCCCACCTTTGGGAAAGGTTTGTTTATAAGGAATGCTCAGATGGAAAGTGGTGACATATTTGACATGATTTATAGCAGTTTATGTTCCCAAATTCTGAAGGGCAACCCAGTTGGGGGGGGGGGAATGCATACCCCTACATCCTCTTTACCCACAGCTGTGATGCTCTTCCATCAAACTGTTTAAATTAAATATTTGTAGAGTGTTTGTAAAGACTGGAAGCCCTACTGATCTATTCTTAAAGGGCAAGTTTACTCAAACAGTACTTTTTATATGTTATAGAGCATTAAAAATCATGCCAGTAGCACTTTATTCCGACTTCATACCATGTTCAGTGACAGAGTTATGACTGTCTGAAAAATTGAATAGAAAAGAATAGAATGGCAACACTAATTTTTAATGATGTAATTTCCTTAGTCTTGTGAAATTCCTTTTGTTTCTTATTGTTATTTATGACGACCTTTAACACACAAATCAGAATGCGTCAGTGGGACGCATTTGATGTTTACCGAAAGTGATTTATTTTATATGTAAGGAACATGTGAGAATATGTATTTACATTTCAAAGGGAAAGTAAACACTTAAGTCGCAAACTTCAGACATTCATATCTCGGTCCCCCAACATGCTCTAAAGTCGGAATAAAGTGCTACTGGCATGGTTTTGAATGCTCTTTAACATCGTAGGATCAAATTTTAGGGTACACTTGCCCTTCAAGAATATTGGCAATTGCTTTTTTAGAGCCAACTAAAATATGTTGGCGACCCTAATAAGGATTGGGGCTCCCAGTTCGAACACCACTCTTCTATCCCATGACTACTCACAGATCTACAACAGACCACTCCTTCAGCTGTTCTGTCACATTAGCTAGCCGTTCTTGGTCTTCTGTTTTGTTGTACAGCGTGATGTTCCATGTTAGTTCAGCCTCTAAATCTGACAGTGCCTGCTGTTCTCTTCTTTCTTCTGTGTACTCATCAATACTGTAGAAAAAAGTTACAAAGATAACATTTTCCACTCCTTTCTCCTGTATACTCATCAGTACTGTAGAATTTTTGTTTTTGTTTTTCCCATCACTGGATAACCCCTAGCTGAACCCATTTATATAGCTAGGGTAGACTCAAGCAGAGGAGAGCTCCCCAAGGATGGGATTTCAGTTCATCGCTGGATAACCCCAAGCTGAACCAAGTACCCATTTATTTAGCTAGGGTAGACTTAAGCAGAGGAGAGCTCCCCAGGGATGGGATTTCAGTTCATCGATGGATAACCCCAAGTACCCATTTATATAGCTAGGGTAGACTCAAGCAGAGGAGAGCTCCCCAAGGATGGGATTTCAATTCATCGCTGGATAACCCATAGCTAAACTAAGTACCCATTTATATAGCTAGAATAGACTCAAGTAGAGGAGAGCTCCCCAAGGATGGGATGTCAGTTCCTCACTGGATAACCCCAAGCTGAACCAAGTACCCATCTATATAGCTGGGGTAGACTCAAGCAGAGGAGAGCTCCCTAAGGTTGGGATGTCAGTTCATCACTGGATAACCCCAAGCTGAACCAAGAACCTGTATATATAGCTAGGGTAGACTCAAGCAGAGAAGAGCATAGCACTCCCAGGATGGGATGTCAGTTCATCACTGTTAGGTGTTCTACATGCTCAACTGCCCCTACATGGGTTCCTCTCTTTTCCAACAACCCTATCATACACATAACAAACCTATCAGCTGATATGAATGGTGGCCTACCAGTGGTGCTTGTGACTATTGTTTCTGGGGGTGGTTAGTTCCACACACTTGGCGTAATGTAATATGTAACAGAAATATTATAATATCTCATGCTCAACATATAAAATATAAGGTTGGTTTCATTTACATGTCTTGATTTCTCTTTTCCGCCACCCTCACCTCTCCCCTGTACAATGTTGTGTCCCAAACAAAATGATCTCGTAACTAGTGAATAATATCATCAACATTGTATGGGGGTGCATGTGTAGCAAGGAGTTCTGTCCAAGATTGTGGGCTGCTACATCATTTCCTTGAGCAAGACACTCCACCTGATTCAGTACACCCAGCCGCAAATGGGAACTAGCTTTGGCTAGGGGTTATCCATCGATGGACTGTCATCCTGGGGGGCTTCACTCTTATTCACCCTGCGTCAACAAAAAGAGATTTATCTAGGCACCATCAACATGGGCAATAAGTCCCCGGGAGAAGAACCCTTCTCCTAAGAAACTAACATGTGCAGACCTACCAACCTCTGGGATCACCAAACTGTATCAGGAACCTCAAAACCTATATTTTTCATAAAAACCTGTATTTTTCAAAAATATTGCTTACACGAACGAGCTTACAAAGTTTCGAAACTCACAATTTTCAAAATATCCATTACAATATTTTCACATAGCTCCAACTTTAATACTTACATAGATAAATTAGTTTGTTTTAGTATTGTACATGACAGTGGGCTTTTTTCATTTCTGAAGAAACCTCCCTTTTAGGTTCCTGCCAATGGCAAGGAATCCATCGGCTGGCTTGCCAGTAGATTTTGCTAGTTAGGAGGGGGGAGAAATTACCCCCATGAAACTGTATTTTATGGGGGATAATCGTACAGCCGTATTTTCAACGAATTCCCGTAACAAATACGGCAAAATCGTACTAGTTGGCAGGTGTGCCTATGTATTGGCTGGTTCAAAATCTAATTTGGTACCTGTAATAGAGACCATATGCCCATATTCCGATTCCGAGTATCATGGGGATCCACAGGGCCGTCGCCATGGAACCGGCCCAAGCAAAGTAGAACGCAATCTGCTCCCCAAAGTAGTTCCTGATCTTCCAAAGTGGCTGATATTTACAACATTTAGACCAGGTCCGATGAAGTTCCTGCGAAGATGAGTAGATCATGTAATTAATTAAATGGTCAGGATTTCATAGACCTACTGAAGATCAAAGTAGTTCCTGATCTTCCATAGTGGCTAATGATCATCATCGCCATAATTGTCATTGTCCTAACATCCATCTTGCATGAGTTGGAATGGAGGTGAATTCCTTCCAAGCAGTTTGAAGTCATCACATGGAAAAATGGAGCAAATGTCCGATAGCTGACAGGGGCTTGATGCTCAATAAGCCAATCAAAGAAATGCTTCTGTGACAATTTCTTAGAGGGCTACAATGTAGTTGTTTATGTACAGACAGATACTATAGATAACACTGTATACTACTATGTGGTTTCTATGTACCAGATAACGTTCAATGCACCTACGCAACAGACAGTCTCTACTCCTCTCTGAAAATTTGTGTTATGTTGTCAAGGGGATTCCCCTAAAAGACTACATGACTTTGTTGACGAATAACAGTCAGTCATGTGACACAGATTAGCCAATCAGTTTAAAGGATTTCATCAAAACACATACAGAGGTTGTACAATTCTAATCGCTGATCAAGGCTACAGAGCACATTTGAGGACAACATTTAGACCAGGTCCGATGGAGTTCTGGTGAGATTGATTACATGATGTTACAAATACAAATTGTAATGCTCTTGAGATCAAAATGGTTCCTGATCATTGGAGGTGGCTGATATTTACAACACTTAGACCAGGTCCGATGGAGTTATGAGGCACTGATGGCACATGCAAAAGGGCATTTTTGGGGCACAGAGCAAACCACCTCGTGTATAGACTTGACTCAAGCAGTATAACAACCTAACATGCAGAGGACCCTGCTTATTGGTCTTCTCAAAATAATGCAAATGGGGCATGTCAATTTCTGAATGCAGTCATTAAATCCAGATCAAAACATGACTTTTTACTGGAATTTTTCACTGACTTCACTCATAACTCTCTTTTACATAACCACACTACTTGGCAACCCCATCACCATCATCACCCTTTTACTAGGCTTCATCCTAAAACAGGCTATATGTTATCATGCTATCACTGATTTGGAGTGCACTTCCCAATACGGCACGTTACAAAATAAACCAAGTATCAATTTGTTTGGCCACAACGTTACTAGACACTTTTTCGGTTGTTAATATTTTTTTACACCCTTTAGTTTTCTACCTCTTGTATTTTCTTGTATTTAAATTTCTCGCTGATGAGGATGGGTGACTAGGTCTACATTCTTCCCCTTTTTTCTGTATACATGGTTCTGCTGTTGTTACTTGCTTGTTAGGTCTCTTCCTTAGTTCTCATTATTTCTTTTAAGTAAGGAAGTTTACTCAAACCGCCAAGGTTTATAGCCACACTTTCTTTGACTTTATTTTAGTTATTGTACATGTTGTAATTATGTACATTTCATTGCTTAATGTGTCAAGACAAATGAATAAAATGAGGAAATGTATACAATTTCTTGAACAGAATTAGAACAATACCTCTCTTGGGTCATCTGCAGGTTCAAAAGTCCCTTCCAGCAGACTCTCTAATCGCTTCTCATCAGCTTCGTCGTCAGTCAGGTTACCAAACTGAGATTCATCATGGAGTATAAAGGCATCTGTGTACACCTTGTTCAACAGCATGTATGGCAAGCCTATGTATGAAAAATGAAATTACTCTTTTTTTTATAAATGATGACTTTTATTAGTATTTAATTATACAGAACAAAGTCACTTGTACCCATCCAATCCATGCAAGTTTGGCCATAAGTTTGCCCCCAAGGGTCTAATGGAGGGGGAAGGGTTGCTTGTTCCTGTTAGAGGCCTGGATGAATAAGTCTGTCATTTCCATCCTTCTACTTCATTTTGTGAATAACATTTTCATTTCAACAATATCTAGCTGATGACCACAAATGATGTCTGTAGCACCCCACTGTACTCGCCAGTGCACAAACTCCCTGATCTCCTTCAAGTTTTCACTCAACCATGAACCAACCCCCTTTCCACCCACAGACCAAGGTTATATCTCTAAATTTGTTGATGGGGTGACAGTGTGACACCCATTCAGGGGAAGCTGCACAGTCCTTGGATGGAGTCAGAATGGGGGGGGGGAACTGATGTGGGGATCCTTTTTTAACTCTTTTTAGGAGCAAAATCAATGTACAAACTACTCAAGCTAACAGCATAATGGTATGCTTTATTCAGTAGAAGAACTAAGGAACAAAAGTTACTGTACCGTTGTTCGAATTCAAGATGTCGTCAGCATATATTCCAGATACCAGATGGGGACTCTGACTCTGGCAAGCTCTGGCCCCAAAATTAAGCAGATAATGGGGGGATTTGCCCAATTTTTTATAGATGGAGAGACTGGCCAAGTCACCCCCAGGATAAATCCCTGCAGTCACCCACCTGCACAAATTCAAAATAGGTGCAACTACATGTACCAGTAAGCCAATTCAGATTTTCTCCCAGTTAACAGGATAATTAAACAATAGACATTTCATCTCAATCCAAGATGAAAACTTTGGTCCAACTATAGCAGAAAATATTTGGTTAATAGTTTATGATATCACAATGATCAGAATAGAGAAGTTCCTATCTAAGTTTCAAGGCAGAGGTCTCTTTCTTTGGTGTTTTATTAGCTAACAGGGGTCAAAAACCTATTTCTGTAGGGCCGACAAAAATTAAATTTTGCAAATGTCAACACATTTACCCGATATTACTCAGACCTATTTGGATATGAACCACAATTCTAATATGTATCATGGCTAGATATATGCCCTATACTACCTCAGTGAAAATTCCGCACAATCATTGAACCCGTTAGACCAGGGGTTCCCAACCCTTTTCTATTGGGTTACCATTTCCTATTTTCGTGGTCCACCGAGTACCACTGTACCCATTTTCGTGGTTCACAGAGTACCATAATCCACGTACATTAGTGTTTATTTGCGATACGGATACGACAATGCTGTTATCCCCACACTACATATTCATATTGACGACTCACACACACAGCTTACACAGATGTTATGTAGTATACTGTGTACGTATTCTATTTGTGCATGCTATACGACATACAGTGTACTAAGTTTAGTGTGGCGCGCATATATACCTATAGGCGAAACGACCAATAAGACTTGTTGAATTTATTGAATATATGCACAATGGCTGATAAAAAACAGTTGTCGTTGTATGGCATGCCATTCTGGATATCAATTTATTATTGTGCAAAAACTGGAAGCCAAAACAAAAACACCACGTACACACACCACGTACACCCAAGAGGGTTTAAATGTACCACTCACTGGTGGTATGCATACCACAGGTTGGGAACCCCCTCTTCAGACCATATCTGGGTTGCTTCTGACCCTACCTCTTCCTGTGGCCACGCATAGCACGAAACGGCCAGTAGGTGCCGTGAATTCCGAGCATGGGGATACAGGGGTACTGGGGCCTGATGCGGCCAGGCTGTGGCGAACAAAAAGGACAGACTTAAGCCTCCTCTCAGCCATTGTCGCGCAAATTCCTCCTGCTTAATGTCAGCCATGAGTTAAAGGGTTGGGATGATCAGTATTAGGAAGTTTGAAAGCAGAAGTGTCTTTCTTCACTATTTTGTTTACTCACAAGTAGACAGAGCTGTTCCTGTTGGGCCCATAAATATTACAATTACTGTATACATTATATTAGAAGCTCAATCCCTAATAGGAGCACACATGTGTATTCGAGGCAACTTTTCGATTTTTTACACCGTAATACAGTAATAGCACACTTTTTGTCAACTTTCCGACTTCCTACACCCCAATGAGAGCAAAACAGTAGTTGGTAGGTAACTGCCCCAGAGCTACGCTAGTGTTCAGCTTAAGCTGATCAGTAGTTAGACATCGGGAACCACAGTAACAATCTTTTAGCTTCAGTTTTGTCCTTATCCCCCGTGGTAATTTTTCACGTTTACGAAACTATGTAGCCTTTAGCTGATAGCATCATATAGTACATGTACTAGTTTCGCGAAATAGTAACCCTAATAAAGTGCATGGTTAAAATACAATATGAGCATGATTTTATCTTTTGTTACTTGGTCTTGATATTATTTTTAGAGCACAATTTTCAGGTGTTCAGCCTGAAGTTGTTCCCACATCTGCCTCAGCGAATAGTTTGCGTGAACTCAAATTAGGGCTGTGATGGTGTGAGTTGTGTACCTAGGTGATCTGCCGGAGTGTACACCATTATTTGTTCTCGATATTTCCAGAATCATTTGGCTACTCCAAATCAATGTTTTCCCTTACATTATAAGTAATTACAAATTCTGAGTGCATTTTCAGCAATATCTGGTCGTGAGTTACATGTTGGTGTAATAAACCGTAATCAACTACAAGCAAACACATCACAATTATTCCAGTGGACTGCCAATCAATATTTAACCATTCATACATAATATAAATCTGTCTGCTTGATGAGCAAAACACTTAAAATGAGTCTGTTGCCATGGCAACCATCACTAATAGAGGCAAATCACTAAGAAAATTATTATCCTTGGTAAATAGGAATTGAGAGAAGCTTTTGAATACATGCTTCCGTTACTGTTCAAATGTATAAAAGATAACAGACCTGTGTAAAAAAAGTGCTCAGAAATAATCTTTCTTGACAATATATCCATTTTGTTCTATGTCTATTCAGATGTTTAGCAAACAGGGGGGGGGGTAAGGAAGTTTGCCACCACCATACCTCCCCCCTGTTTACATACATATTTTGCTAATAATGTGTGCCTCAGCCTGATTCAATGTCTATTATCAAACATTTATTCTGCGCAAAAGGAGACAGTGGTGAAAATTTGACGGGTGACGGAGAGGGGGGTAGTTTCTCATACGCGGATGAAGACATATTACCTGATTTGTTCACTTTCAATTTTTAACATATTAGAATATCAAATTCCACCGGAAAAGTGAATGAGAGAGGAAAGATGGA
>JAODUJ010236424.1:0-10394 GCA_027564615.1 Psolus chitonoides
TTATGCGAGTTATTTGGTAATTATGGGTGCTTATATGCAAAATGTTGCAAGTTTGCAAACATTCAACAGAATTGTGTCATATTCACTAATCATTGTGAAATGGCCTTTAGGCTCTGTGTTGCTACAGTTGGTAGGTTGGGCAAATGCACTATAATATGTCATCAGTTGACAACACTGGCTGCACCAATGCACTATTCTTAATAACCACTTCAATGCTAAGCAGCATGTAGTGTAGTGCAGGATTATAGGCAGCTAACTGATATGTTACAATCTCAATTATTATGACAGGGTAGGGCCACCAATCCAGTAATAGTGCACTAGGGGTCTCAGTAGGAACAGAGTTCATAGGACTCAGAGTACTCTAGTGAGCCATTGAACCCTCCAGTAGTAGTTTATGACCCCCTCAGTTAACTCTTGTGTTTACTGAAGTTTTCATTCAGAAGTCATTCATGTGAACATACCTTCTGTTGCATGTGTAATCTTGAAGCCAATGATCTGGGTACATTTTTTACCCAGGGATGTCCCACTACAAAATGCCCAGACAGGGTAATGATAAGTGGCAGATCCAGAGAGGGGCAAATTGTCATCCTGGCATCTGATCCAAATACTCTATCTAGTACTACTACTGCCACGTACAGTAATAGATATATACCGTAAAATTAAAATAGGCCTAAAGCGCTCTGCACACTACCGTTATGCGATTCTACACAACATTTTTATCGGATGGACTGTACACACTACATGCCTTTGTAGAAAAATTAGACTCTCCTCTGTCTAGAAATATTTCCCGCCACGCGACATATGCACATTTTTGACAGGGGGGTTGCCAAAAGCAAGTTTTCTCTTACCCGCCCCCGGGCAAATATGATGCTCACTATGCCACTGACAATGACATATAAAACCTCAACCTATGACTTAGTAGGCTACAGATTCCTGGCAGATTTAGGGTGCCAGGAAGAATAAGGCCTAAAAATGATCGACAAATTCCTACACTATAAAGTTACCCATTCAGAGTGGTACTTCGTGCATGCATGGTGTATATTGCATTTTCAGTCTCGTAAAATATAGACAGTTTGAACTCTTTCTTACACCCCCTCCCCTTCCATAAAAGATGGCAATTTAGGGCCCCCTGCTTGTATACTGCCATTGCAACCAGAGTTTATGGTGATCGTAGTGTTAGTTTTATGTTGTGACTTGCAAGTCATATCGTAAACAACAACATTTTATGGTGGCACAGTACATACCATATCCCCACTCCTATCCTGTAGGTACCAGTTAGACCTCGAAACTGTTCAAGAATTTGACATTCGACCTCAGAGATTTAATTAGACTATATAACATGATGTATTAGGCATTCATATAGGGATGTATAGTTGCAACATGCAAAGGGTGATATATTTCACACAGCAGACTTTGTCTACTGCATTTCATGTACTGTCACATAGAGCATGTTTCTACTGGCTAATTGCTACTTAGCGCTAACTCACCGATTATTGAAAAAACATAACTTATCGGTAGCTTTCCAATTCCGCTGCTATCTCGACTGCAGCACTTATCGCTAGTTGGAAACTCTGTGTCCATTGCAGTAGATGGCGGCCTGGTAATGATCTGAAAATAATAACCGAAAACCTACTATTTTGAAGTTGGTGATTCCGATGGAAGGCGCTGGAATGTGATTTCCATACTAGAACTTATGGCTACTCAGCGAACTGGCTAAGTGGAAACATGCTCATAGTCTACAGCGTACATATTACCCTGCAGACTCTGCCAAATGATCGACACATTGGTGGAGAAATGTGTTGCCAAGTCTGTGTTTGGGTCCTAGAAAACCCTTTTCTTTCACAATAATAAACGGGGATCCTAAATATATAATAATAATTATAAAACATTCGATATAGCTATAGCTATATGGACATGTTCGACGGCGCTTCACATACTACTCTACTCTTTAGATCTGGCTCTGGTTCGCTAGATAGCTATAAAAAAAATGCCTTCACAAAAGTTTGTCTTCATAAATTGCATAGCATTTTAACTCTTATCATGCGGATGGCGAGAATTCTCGCTCGAGGGCGCCCTATAAATGAAGCATTCAGAACGATATAACTCTGCCTAATAATACCCCCCCTCCCCCTTTGTGTTTATAGCTTAAATGACAGAATACGATGGTGATAGACCAGAACGCCAGTTTTTGTTTCGACCGAACTCCCGTGTCGGCTGTTGTAGAGCTCACTTGAGGCCAAAATGAAGCCCGCCCTCAGTTTGGCTCACCATGATAAGAGTTGAAAGAGTTGACAATACAGCTGCTATTATCGGAATGCACTCTGTGACCTGAACATTGACAATAACGGTTTTGGTACAGTAGTCATCTCCATCATTTTTGCCTGAGTTCCTAATAATTAGGCCAAGTAAAAAAAAAACTAGTTTCTCGTCCTAACTTTTCGGAAAATTTGAGCATGCGGTACAACGTCGACTGAGTGCAATGTTGCTAAGACATCGCTAAAGACTTGGAGAGATGATTTGCGTGATCGAGACAAGACATTTCCGGTGAAATATTCTAGTTTTGATGAAATAAAAGAGTGAAAACTGAAAAAAAAGAAAAAGAAAAAACATGCGGCAGGAAAAAAGCGTGCGGGCGGGGACGAGAAACTAGTTTTTTTTTTTACTTGGCCTTATACAATACCCGTTTTTCGGCTAACCTTAAAAAACATGTCCACATGGATGGTTCGAAATGACTACGAAATCCTTGTGAAATTTGTGTTTTAAACTGAGCTGACAGACTTTGTCCTGATCGCATTAGAAACCTTCACGAAATGAAGAATCAATTAAATAGGTTGATTCCTCCTCAAAAGTCCATATCACCCAATTTTCACTTCTATTGCAACTATATTTAAGGAGCTACATGGAAAAGAAAAGCTATTTGTCACATTTGCTGGCCTACTTTTCTGGTATCAAAATTCAGTAGTTTGTTGAACTAACCTAATCACCTCAAGGCAACCAATCACAGCACAGCATAGACACTCCTTTCCATGGAGCCGTGATCTGCCAGTTTTAGTTAAATTTTGGAACAACTATTTCACTGTGTGTTTGTATAGGCTAGCTGTGAACGTGTGTGTGTGTCCACACAAATGGAAAAAAGTTGGGTGTATTTTGGATGTTTTTCGTTTTTTCAACTGGTTATGTCATATTTATTATGTGATAGTAGTTTTAAAAGCGTGGGCCACGAAAAAAAAAGTCAGAAATAAACTCGGCTGGTTTGAAAAAACTTTGTTAACATCATTAACTCATCACAAGAAATAACAAAGCACATGGTCAGTGCATGTTCATTGTTTAAAGGATGTCGAGAAGAAAGATGACGGTAATTGAACCTTAAATAACCTCAGTTAGGGTAACACATACGATAGATGCGTTCAATGTGTAGTTTTACACTATGGAGACGACCTCCTAAACGTGCTACAGTCAATTTTACTCGAACTTCATCATTGATATCGGTGTTGCCAATCGCAGCTTCTGTTTTCTTGACTCTCGCCGGCCTTTAATGTGTAAAAAATAATGTGAGCATAAAGCTATGTACACAATAACTGCAATACGACATGGATACGACATGAAATTTTTATCGGATGGACTGTTCATAGTGCTACACACTGCATGCTACATTTTTTTGCGTGCCTTTGTAAACACAATAGACTTTTCTCTGTCTGGAAATACTTCATCACGTGACACGTCCATGATACGTCTCGCCACTATTGATTGGCCAATCCTAATATGTCACGTTGCGACAGATATGTTGTATAACAAAAGTTGTTTTTAACGTATATCTGATAAAAATGTATCATATTGTATGGCATGCAGCATGTGCAGTCTCATAGAAAATACCCCTATTCAACTCACCGTGGGATAAAAACGTATCATATCGCATAAGTGTGTGGAGCCCTTCGATGTCTGAGGTGTAGCCTATGTAGGCTATAAAGCAAGTGATCACAAAACATTATTGCTCACATAAAATAGGTCAATACAAACTCCCTCAAGTTGGTTTTGCTTCTCTGGGCCTGTGTTTTCGAGACATTAACGAGAGCTGAAAACACATTAGACACTTAGCATCAAGCGGGTAGGTGCCTCAAGCTCCATTCACGACATGTGTGAGCTCAGGCTTTCTACGCATTAGACACACATTCTGCATTCTTTTAACCTGACACAGAAAATCAAACTGTAAGTTAGAAAGAACTATCGAAAAATGCAAAAAAAAAGGAAAAAGAAAAAACACTAATGTAAAAAAAAAACGGGTTGAAAGCCTTTTAGAAGCTCAGAACATTACACTTGATTAGAAATAGCTGTTTGATTTCCCCTCTACATTTGATCCAATTCACTTATTCAGTGTATAGTCAGACCGCTTCAAATATTTTGTCCCCTTTCAAATGTTTCCCATGCAGCAGCAGTCTCTTTCACCTTGATTAGGCTATCTAAATAAGTTACCTCCTCCCCTCTCCATAAATGAACCAGTCCAGACTAAAGTACACCTAACCCTCACCTACTTGTCTGCAGAATCCCCCTGTGAGGAAATGGAGTCTGCCAGCTAGCTAGCAGAAAGGTAATTTACATGCTGATGATAGTGTTAGCTGCCTATGTAGTGTGTGAAGTACTGTCATTGGTCTGTGGCTGCTGTACACAGGCTCTGCACTGACAGCAGTAGCGGTGATATGACCTAGCTGGCTAGGCTATACATGCAGCCAAGGTCAAGTGTAGTATCTTACAGTGTTGTCATACAAGCAGTGGGGAGTCCCTTGGTAGCCTCCAGCGTCACATACAGGTGAACTAGTAGTAGTAGTAGTGTTGTACAGCAGTGGCGATGACACAATAAAGTCATCATCATCGTCATCTGTGTCGAACGTGAACTTGGGATTCAGCTAGGGGCTCGCTACCTCTAACAGGGTTACAGTACTAGTGCGTGATTACTTACCTGTGCTAGTTACCGTACCTGAGTCAGGCCTGGAGCGACGTTTTCCCAAGGCAGGAAGGGGAAGCCGTGCTAGCCGCTAGAAATTATCTGCTTGGATTAACATCCTCTTGACTGCGTCTAGTGCTATAGTACACTTTGCCAACTGCTGTGTTAGTACTTTAGTACTGTGAATATTGTTATTAATGAAATTCTTGTAGAATATTAATATTTGCACGCATCCAGAGATCTTCAAGTTGAGGATACAAGTATGTGACTTGTGATATAAACCAATGTGGTTGTGATTATTAAAAAAAATATATTGTGTTTGCAAGTATGGTGTCTGGAGAAGATATAGTCAAGGTGTTAAACATTTTTTGGAAGATATCATAATATTAGTATTTTTACGGTTTGCACTTCGCACGCAGCGTAGTAATTGCTAATGTTATTTAGTATAAACTGTTTATAATTTTAAATTATAAATACATATTGATGTTACCAGTTATTAACTGTGCAACCGTATTCTGTTAAATCATGTTAGCTACTTCCAAAATGGATGAGAGCCCGCTGCCCGAGGCAATGGATACTATGGTCGCAATGCCGCCCTCTATGAGATTAGTAAACGGACTCGAAGGTTACGGGATCGAGACGACCTCCACCATGGAAGGTGAGTTTCACATGATTAGTGGCATAACCAGTGGGGGGGGGGGGGAACTGTTCAGTCAAACATTTTGTCCCCTATTCCCTTTCTCCTGCCCACCTCTCCACCCCTGCTTACCCCCCCAAATGACATGTGGACATATATATATTGCCAAAAAAATCACAAAATGCAATCAAGTACCCCCCTCTTCTAACTCTTTGCTCCATTCAGCCAGTGCCCTCCACTAGCCACCCCTTCCTTAGCCAGTCCCCCTCCCACACCCCAATTTAATGACACATCAGGGGTGGATATAGAGGCTATTGTGGGCTGTGAGTGGTTTACAGAATCCAATTGATGATTTTATGCCTAAAATAATAAACATGCATCACAGTCATCCTAGCAGGGTCTGAGTGCACCCCCTCCCATCCCCACACCAGGAAATTCTGAAAAATTGAGTAACTATAATTGTGCAAAGACAGAGAAACAAGGGTAGAATTTTGCATTTTGTGGGTATTTTTTATTTATATCCTGTAGTTGAAAACTTGAGGCCCAACTATAGAAAACAGCATGGGCGTAAATCCGTTTTCATAAATGATGTGGTCAGACCAAGGGTGTCAGTATCTCATTGGCCAAAAATGTACTGTGTGAAAATTTAGTGTATGGGAGAATCCTCAGAAGTGGGCAGGGGTATTGCCAGCCTTCGTGGTGTGAGGGGGAAAACAAATTTGTCCCCATTTTAGGGAGGCAAAACAGAATTTCCATCCCTAGTGTAACGTTCAGCATTAAAAAACAGCCAATAGCAATAATTTTCTTGGTCATTATCCCCATTCAGTCCCCAAAAAATTATGTGCGGGGCACTCTGGCTACGCGCCACTGGAAGTGGGATAAGATGCATGTCGTGTGAGAAGGTCCTCTACCTTGATACAAGACTATAAACCTGCATCCTTTCCTTTCCAAGGGCAAAAAATACTTCTCATCTGACAAGTGACAGGGCTATTTTGAGAGTGGGATCGAGTGGTATTAATATTTTATTTGCCAATGTGCTACACAGAATACATGGGGGGGGGGGGAAATTGCCCTCATGGCTCCTTATAGAGGGATGTGCTAGAGTTACAGGGGTAATCGCTCTTAGCCCCTGTGTATTTTGAGCATTGGGGTCCTGCCCCCCCCCGATCTATCATTCCATAACCCTGGAAACGTGGGCAAATGAGACTTACAAGTATCAAATGAACGTATTTTTTCCGGATTCTATTCTCTCACACACAGTTCTAGCTCTGTCTCTTTTAGGGGGGGGGGGCAACAATTTGTTTGAAAAGATTACTTAGTAGCACATTTGTATTGTATTGCTTGATCTTAATAAGTTAATAAATTTAAGGCCAACAGTTTTAATATTTTCAGGGAGGCATAACCAGCCTTTATGGTGTGAGGGGGCAAACAATTCCATCTCCATTGTCAGGTTCAGCATTGAAACAACAGCCAAAAAAGCAATAATTCCACAGCCAAAAATGCAATAATTTTCTTTGCTATAGTCCCCATTTCAAATTTCTGTGGCTCTTCCCCCCCCCCCTTCTTCCTGATACGCCACTGTTTTCAGGTTAAAGACTGGACTTGACCCTAGACTACTTTTGTGAATTGTTTGCCTATAGACCTACTTCTACTTTTCAACTTTTTCAAGATTAGGGCTTCATAGAGATGATCAGGGGTTCAGGAGGGGTTTGGTATTAAACGATGCTCATGCACAGCCATTTTAATTATGTTCAGCTATTATCTGCAGGTTTCTAGTCAGGCCATTCCAACTGGGTTACTTTTTTGCTCAGCACCCAATTTAAAATTTTAGCACCCAGTTTGAAATATTAGTACCCAGTTTAAAAGTTCAGAACCCAGTTTGAGATTTTAATCCATTAATTGAGTAATTACTCACTAATCAATGCACACAATGTACCAACCCTCTGCAACATTTCATTGAACAAAAGTGTCATTGGAAGTCGGTCTTGTCACCCAGAGGCATGGGACCACATATAACCACACAATCATTTTAAAAGACACAATATCAAAATGTGTATGTCAACAATCTTCCACCCAGTTTGACATATGCCCTAGCTAGAACCCTGATCTGACCCCCTGGATGTGTTCCTGGCCAAAGCCAAACCCTCTGTATGCGCGAGGGACGAAATTTGGAACCTATTTTCATTTGTGTTAACTCCAGTGTTGTAAAATAAGAAACCATAAATATTTGATTCAAACAAGTGCATAATGTACAAGAATATAAAATAATCCGAACATAGTCAAAATGTAACAGTTGCTATTGCAACAGAAATTTGTTGGTGGGAGGGACGGAATGGAAAAAAGTGGGTTCAAATGCACATGAAGCATTCCTTGTGATTCTATCAAAATTACCCAGAGTTCGTTCCTGTTCTATATCTACAACAAGCTCAATACAAAGCAATTTAGAATTTGTTATTGCTAACTTGCTATATTATGAAGTTTTACCCCAAAAAGGAGGTGCGAGGGACAGAATAATTTTCCATGTTAAAAAATACCGTTAAAACTCTAAAATCTGACCTCACTTTATTTAGAAAAAAGTTCGAAGTATCTGTGTTTATAACAATTTTCAGTGGTTTTCAGGTCAAAATTGAGAATAATTTTTTTCCCCTCAAAAGAAATTCCTCCCCTCGCACCAAAAAAGCCCCAAATTCCATCCCTGGCATCAAATTATATCCCTGGAAAAAACTTTGCTCACTTACAGCTCACCCCCTTGAGATTTTTATTTTTTCTTCAAACTGATTGAGTGGGTATTCATTATTGATCATTGATACTTTAGGGAGTTTCATAGATGTCACAGCATTTTTTCCCTCTGAAATCTTTATTTTTGTTCCAAAATGCGTGAGGGACGGAATTTTGACCTATATTTTCCTAATTTAACGAATGCAATAGAAACTTTTATTCTGTTATTGCATGTCCCATGACATGAACTTGTAGAATACAAGGAAAAATCGGACTTACCACATCCCAATTACCACATCCCAATTCTTAGTTAGGTTATTTCATTCAAATTCTGTCCCTTGCATGCAAATGATGTTAATCTCTGACTATTTTCACAATTGAAAAAAAAAAAAACGACAATTTTAATTTTGGGTGATCCAATAACTTTAGTGGGGTGTATATTGAACCATAAATGAATTTATCCCATTTGAATAACTCGACTTTTGAGATTTTCGGGTGACCAATTTTGGCTTTGGCCCTACTAAGATGAGCTATCATTGCAATCCCCACTTCATATTTGCACCGAATATAGTTTGAAAAATATATAATTGGCCAAACAAGGAGTAAATTATGAAAAGTGTATTTTTGGGGTTGAACCATTGTTTCCCTCCCCTCGTATATTTTAAACTTACGATAGCTCAATAAGCTAGTTCGGAGATAGCTTCGGTGCATGCGGGTGACCTCCCGGTAAAGGTCACCTGTGACCATCTCCACACTACAGCGTTGACTCGGCACCTCACCTCAACTATTTCACCTCACTTTGATTTAACTAGCAGCAGAAAGGTTCAACAGTAGGCTCCGCATGAAGAAATTATGTTCTATAACAAGTTTTTTGTTCTCATATAATGATCACTTCCTCAAAAATAATAAAATCCAATATGTTTCGAGCAGGAATTCACAGCTTTCGTACGAATGAGACCAATACATACATGTAATGAAAATATATAATAATGGTCAGTTTTATATAGCGCCTTACACCGACGTGGCCATCCTCAAAGGTCTTTACATTCCATTATGCCTGGTCATTGGTATAACTCGTCGTCCCCCACACCTACGTGGGTACATGCAGCAGCTCGAGATCAGCGCTAATTGACAAGTTACACCTCCCAGGTACCCAGTTAGCACCTTGGTGGAGAGAAGCAATCGGGATAGTGTCTTGCCCAAGGAAACCCACCACGTGGCAGTCCGACCTGGACTCAAATCCGAGACCTCTGGATTATGAGACCCAAGCCCTAACCACGTGGCTATCAGACTCCTTAATGTCCTGATTTTCCACACCCCTGCTGGAAAATAGTCAACAGGGCTGGATTTCCCACTTGGCACTGTAGGCACTGTGTATCCGCCCACAAGAAAAAGTTGGCCTACAAAAAACTTCCCCCAAAGATAGGGGGCTGCCCACTAGACCGAAGGTCCTCTAGACCGTATATTTTGCGTTGAGGCTGAAGGTCCGCTATAGACCGAAGGTCTGGTAGACCAAACTTTCGTGTAGACCGAAGGTCCGCTTGTCCGAAGGTCCGCTAGACCAAGGGTTTGCTAGACCGAAGGTCTGATTAGGTTTAGGGTTAGTGTTAGGGGGCTTCGATCTAGCGGACCTTCAGTCTAGCGGACCTACGGACCAGCGGACCCTCCGTCTGCCTGACCTACGGTCTAGTGGACCCCTTTTTAATTGTTTCAATTTTTATTTCGATCTCGCGGACTTTCGGTCTCGCGGACTGAAATAAAAAATACAGTATAACAAATAGGGGCGATGTTTGTCATATCGTCAAAGGTAAAAGTTGCTAAATATTGCACCAGATTGCATCTAAGGGCCTCTCTTTCTTAAAAAATTCCTCCTCTCAGCCTGCTATCCGCCAGGCCAGTTTTGTTATATTTTATTTGACCTACAGCTCTACGACTAAAAAGTGCCTTGGCCTACAAAATCGGTAATTCGGCCCTGATAGTTGAATCTGTTTAACTCATTTCAAATTGACCACCTCGCTCACAACACACATGAATTTTGTACAGTCCTGTTTAAGGGGTGTCCAGTATTTGTCGTGTTCTTGATACAATAATTATCATCTG
>JAODUJ010236535.1:0-10393 GCA_027564615.1 Psolus chitonoides
GATGATAGATGTTGCCCTGTTCTATCTAATAAAACAGTTTCTGATGACTTCTGTAACTCTGGGAATTTTCTGGTAAAAGTATGGAAAAGCTGATACACAAAGGGATAGGAATGAAAAGCTTGACATTCTGTACCCGTGTTTTATGTCAAACCACTGTCTCACTAATGTCAACTACTGCACACTGGAAGTCCTCATAAAATGCATTCACCATTCTGACAATCTTTGCTGGTATTCCATATTTGTTCAGAGGCTCTCGCAATGTGATCGAATGAGTCGAATGCCTTTTGGAAGTCCATGAAATTTAGATACAGTGGTGTCTGTCATTCGTTATTTTGCTCAATTATATTCCTGATGATAAATATCTGCTCCATTGTACCTCTGCCTTTTCTAAATCCTTGCTCCTTTCTCAGTTTGTGGTCAATACCTTTTCGTATCCTATATATTGCAATTTTGCTAAGAAAACTTCTCCTCATAAAAATTCTCTTTAATCTTGTATTAAGTATTTTGGTAATAATTTTCAGTTCTTTGTTCAATCATTGTCTCTTCACGTGTCTTTATTTTGCTTTTCTTGCTCTTCTAGGACCTGCTCAGCTCCTCGGTTGTACACATGCTTCAATTGCTTGCTCTCATTATCAATTCATTTTCAATATTTTCACACCCTTCTACTGCATTTTGCAGTACTTGGTACATGTTCCTCACAGTTGTTATGAAATTCATCCTCACCTCGTTATTTCCCAGCTTTTTAGTGTCATACGTAGCTCTTGATCGCGTTCTCAGTTCTCCCAGAGCTTCTAAATCTCCTGTTATTCAAAACGTGATTGATCTGATTCTTAGTTCTTCCATCTGGCGAGATCCAAGTGGCATTATGAATTCTCTTATGGGTGAATATTGTTCCCGTGATCGTTAGAGTCGCACTAGGTGCACAGTATTTCTTCGTTGTCGTTTCTTGTGTCATTTCCATGTCTTTCCATCAATCTTTTGTATTGCTCGTTATGGTGTCCAACGTTTGTGTTCATATTTTTAGTAGCAATTAGTAAGTCATGTCGATGTACCCGATCAAACACGTCTTAGTTATATCATCTGCATTTATACGTGGACCGTTGACATCTTGATGTGTTTAGAGACAAATCTGGCTTAATGATTCTATTGCCCGCAGGTGTCCAGTTTAACACTAACAGTCGAACAGATGGTGTGCTCCCTCAATACCAGCGCAACAACATTGAACATATATGAAACTGAAGTCAAATGTTTGTCTAACAAATGTTAACATTAGTGACCATTTTCCCAATATCGGGACGTGTTCACCCAATTATAGTAAATATAAAACTATTTCAACCGTTGTTTTTCAGCGTGAAGCTTATATTTGCGGAGGACGCTCAGTAACTTTGACTTATCCGTGTTTGTTTCCTTTCTCTCCAACATATAGCGAGTTCGGAAGGGATCTTATGAAAGCCAAGTGACGCTGTACTATATTACATTGATCGGGTCCATAATATCTGGGACATGTCTTGTGTTCTGCATTATAACTTTTGTGTCCCTAAAGTAAGTCATATTTACTTATACCATGACTTAGTCAATTCCCAAGTGTTATTTTCGAACTGAAGCTTAGCTTGAAGAACTTCGTTTTAGCGTCCATTTTTTCATTTATTTGAGTCAGAAATAATAACAACATTGCGATATGTTGTTATTATGCTTACTAGTTAATGCTTACTAGTTTACCACTAATAATATTTAATATAATTTCTTCTTTGATAGAACGTTGAGGACAAAACAAGCGACTCATATACATACCAATCTCTGTCTGTCTCTGCTGGGTTTTTACGTAGTATTCTTGTTGAGTTCTTTGGCGACCAAAGACGAAATACTTTGTTCGATTGCCTCTGCGGCTATTCATTTCTTTTGCCTGGCTACAGTTGCATGGATGTCAGTTGAAGCGATTAACATGTACTATCTATTCATCAAAATGGCGAGGACTACTATCCGCCATTTTATTCCGGTTTCTTGTTTACTCGCATATGGTAAGGATGGAAAGTATTTTCACAATTTTTTGATATTTCAGAAAAGCGTCGAATAGTTTAGTTTAGTTTAGATAACTACGGGTTCAGGAAGCCAAGTATGGCTCATCGAGGAACCCTGGAGCCAAGTGTGAATACACTCATAATGCACATTAGCAATATTTGTACAAGAAACTGACGAACTATATCCATATTTACTATTTTGTCCAACGGATTTGCTCAAACAAAATACCGATACAAATATCTGGGTATATTTTCACACGAGTTAGTGTCATCACTGCATGCCCAGATGGGGTTCAACGAGATTCAGATGTTTGTTTTAGGGTAACTCATCTAATATGAGCCGCCCCTCATTCGGTTTATCATGCTACTGAGTGTACTTGACGTTAACTTTTTCTTTGGATTTGTCAACCGTCCGGGGTAATCTGCACATTTGAACAACCGTACGTATACATCTGAACAAAATATATCTTATCATGTGCAGTGTACTCAAGAGCTTTGGTAAACCTGGTGGCAGTGCTGAACGGAAGGAACTGTTAGTGTTACTGTTATGTAATTCTATATTTAAAAAAAAACACGATTTCTTCGAACGGTTGACTAAGTGTCTTTCTAATTTAGGTGATCTACATTGTAATGAATTATTATATATTTTTTCCAGGTTGCTCAGCTCTATGTGCAGTCCTTTCTGCCTTGCTAGACAGAAACTCACAATTTCAAAATGCAGATTAGTAAGTACCGTTTATACCCTTAGCAGTTATCGAATCCTCCCTGTTACATTCCCTGTGATAAACACTCAAACGCATCAAGCCGGGGTTGCCTCACTAGTCACAAATATCGTCATGAGAAGAGATATGTCGGTACATTCGTTGGACTTGTCGCTACTGATGAATATTATTTTGAAATTGGATACTGTACTTAAACTAAGTAATTTAATTGAAACTAATCAGCAACTTATTGAGTTGGGTTTTTTTTTGTTATTTTTTAGTGGACATTTTTAACCTAAAATAAGTAATCTTAAATGAATATTTTTTTGCTCTGAATACGAAATTTGGAAGCTGTCAACGACGGTCAAGCTTTATAAAATCAACCATAAGCCATGGCTCTGTGATTGAAACCAAAGAATAACCACCGGGAATATAGATTGGCAATAACTTTTTTCTCCTTTTTTTCTTCTTGTTTTTCGTGTAAAGTGCTTTGAGCCTCCAGGGAAAAGCTCTATATAAATATGTGTATATTATTATTATTATTATTATTATAACTGGATGTACCTTAATTTCTATTGAAATGTTTACAGAACGTTGCAACGTTGGGCTCGGCTATACACCATGCAGTGGATTGTGGACTAGGTTTACGGCACGCATAGCATTCTGCCGTGTAATGCTGCCAAATGTAACACGTTGACACCTTCAAAATGTGCCTGTATGGGGAATACAGCGTTTGGAGTAATAAAAAAACGATAACGTATTTGGATTGAAGCTACCCTCTAATTTGGATGTCCTATCGTAGCAGGCTGATCTAGATCGTATTCTTGTTTCGAACGAGACGCGTTGGTAGCTGGTAAAGCTACTGGTTACTATATATGAAGGACAAGAAACAAATTTGAAATTGGTGCCTAATTACAAAGTAATTTGAGAGTGAATGCAGACCACTAGTTGTGATCACATCGAAAATCATTTTGGAATATGTGAACGGAGATGAAAAAGGATTGACTGTTTTTTTAGGGCTACCCCACCAATCACCGTAATCCCTGGTTGATGTTGTTTGTAGTAGAGGGCGGACGTTTGTAAGAAATATGGGAATAGCTGACATTGGATGAACAGTTTCTCAATCACAAATGTATAACATACACTGTACATTTATAATCAGAGTAAAGCTCACCTATGAACCATGAAGATGTGTGACCATGGATGAACACTAGTGTTCAGAGAGAAACGAGGACACTAGTGTTCAGAAAGCAACGAGGCAGGTAGCTAGCACAATCCCATCCTGACACCGACCAACAATTAACGTTCCCACCCGACGGAAGTGAGCAAACTCTCAGCCATTAGCTACTTCCCTAAATGCTGAAAGAGGTGGTAGCAACCTGTCTGTCATTACTGCAGAGCAGCCGAGCCCAATAAACCCAATATCGCGAAAGTAAATTGCTGCCATCCCAAAGAAACCAGAAATTACAAGACCATTAACAACTGCAGAACAGCTCTTGCGGGGGATTTGGACCCGGGCCTCTGAAGGGGACGTAGTAGCCTCACGGTACGCCTTGGGACTCTCGACCTAAAGGTTCTGAGTTCGATTCCCGCCTGTGGCACTACGGTGTGTTCTCGAACATAACACTGTACTCCGCCTGCTCCAGTCCACCAGCTGAGAATGTGTACTAGTTTTGACTAGGGGTTATCCAACGATGGACCGACGTCCCGCACTGAGGACTTTCATATACTCTCGTCTGCTTCACGTCACGGAAACCGGATATAAGCACCGACCCTATGAGTCATTATTGGCTCGGATGAGGATTCTTCTCCTCTAAATACAAAGCGGTCACTCATTCCACTATACACCATGCTAATAACACTCTAGACAAGATTACAAGAATAATACATGTGCTGGATTCGTCTTTGCGTTCAGTTCATTGTAAAAGAATTTATTTTTCAAGTAAAATCGTGGCTTGTCATATTTAGACGTTATTTTTTATTCATACTAGCTGTTTCATCCACCCCGGGCCCGTTCTATACTTTGGCTTCTTGACGGAGGTAGCGATCCTCTTCGTTCTGAACTTCATCATATTCACCATGGTTATGAGGAAGATGCTATGCCGACCGCTGATGGTTTCCAAGACACGAGAGAATGCAAGACGCAATGAAATCATCACAAGAGTTCGACACGGGGTTCTCTTCTGGTTTGTGCTGGGCCTTTCTTGGTTATTTGGTTTCTTGGCTGTTGTCGACGAGAAAACTTTGATATTTGACTACCTGTACTGCATATTCGTTGCTATACAGGGTGTGATGATGTTCCTGTTGTTATGTGTTGCTAATCCAGAATTCCGCAAGATGTTCTCTAAACGCACGGGACAAGAATCCACTCAGACGAGTCGTGGCAAAACCGCGTCATCGAAAACTACTGCCACGTCATTCAAGCTAACTACTGATAGTCACACGGATATCCAGATGGGTGATTTGAACGAGTAATTGTGTTGGCTCCCCCCCCTCCCCCCCCCTCACCCAAAATATGCATTTGTCTATTGTGATAGAAAAGGATGATATAGCTTTTAAACTATAACTAACTTTGAACTATTATTTAAAATTTATTCTGAACCCAAAATTAAATCTTATATATCATTTACTAAAACGCACATGAACTGCCTTTCCGTAAAAGCTCATAGCCTATCTTTCTTTAAAATGTATTACTTAATCAATCTTGGAATTTTGTAGCTATGGATTTTACTTACAAAATACATATAAATCATATTGGCCTATATTACAAAATGTTCACTATGCAAAATAGAAACATTTCTGAAAACATTTTTAGGAAATTGCACAAAACATATCAAATTAATGTAATCAAAAGCAGATAGGCCTTATATTAGGCTATATAAAATACGAAAAGTGTTCTTCATCAGTGTAATGATGACATCGCAAATGTTGGCATTAGCTTGAATAGAAGTATTATTTAAATGAACAAAACTTAAGAACTTAAAACTGAAAAAGGGAACATGTTATTTCGATGAGACCTTGGACATTTAGTATGTCATCCTCTCCACCGCCAGCTGTATTAAAATTGTCTCTCTGCTGGGTATGAGTGTAGTGTGGGAATGGAGGTATATGTCATGCTAACATGGGCAACAGGTTGTCCTCCTTAGCACATTTCGTCCGAGCGTGCCTTAGAGCAGGACCGGCGCGACCGGGAGTATTTACCCCCGATTATGTTTAATACTACCATTTTCTGGTTGGTGATGCCCTTTTGGGCTTTTGGGCATTGACCTCTAGGCAAACACTCGTCTTATAACGTGTTTAAGGCATAATTGTTTTCTTTTATAGGGGGTGGGGTGAGGTGTATTTTCTTGCCATTTGCTTTCAGTTGAAGGCCCAAAATATAGGCCCGAAATAACCTTGTTTCCAATAATATAGCCTACAAATTCGGTGGAATGTTAGTTACCCCCTCAATGGAAAAATGATCGCGCCACCCATGTAGAGTGCTTTTATAGTATAATTCGAATAATGGCGGCAAATACCATAGTATACTATCCTCCTAATAATCTGATTTCTTTATTTTTGTTCAAACAATTTTTTTTCTTCTATAAATCAGACGAATATTTAGATGGACAGATCTTATAAGCATCCCTGTGTAACTGTATAACTACATTATTAGTGAAGGATTGATATAGATATGCATTTTATGGTAATGAACTTATGAATGTATTATTAACTGTGAGATTTTTGCTGTAAGAGTTGTTATAAATAACGTGTATAAGATACATATTTGGACGCCAAAATTAACACTTATAGTAAACTTTTTTTTCACAAGACCTAGGCCTATATATTTTCGGCTCACTCCTGTATAATTTTTGTTTAGATATATTGTAAAATGTTTTGTAAAATACATTTAATTGCAGTACAAGTTACCTTGAAATTTGTTCGTTAATTCTAAAAGCACGTGCGCTGAACGATCAGGAGCTTTCCACAGAAAAATGTATTAACGTGAAACTATAGGCCTAACCTTATAGGTAGGGTTTAGTGGATATTATTAAGCTGCATTATAATTGTTAGTAGTCCCATAAGAACTGCATCTTTTATTGAAAGTGAAGCCTGGAGCTCACTATTCGCTGCGTTTTCTAGCGATTTTCGTGCGATCGGCGGTCGCCAAGTTTCCCCGCGACCGAGGTCGATCACTTGTCGCAAACGATTACTTGGGAGCACATGTATTGCACACTATGCGATTTCTTGTGCACTTTTTATTGCTTTTGACAATATTTTGGCGCTGTTTTTTATTACTTGGCCGAAGGACAAAGTAACCTATGCGGTCACGACTGCGTGTGTGTGTGTCTCTGTGTGTGTGTGTGTGACACAAAGCTTGTAACCACTTTATCTCAGCTGTGGCACATAGATTGCCCATAGTGAGTTGATGATCCCTATTGATTTTGGTGCTAATCTCATTAATATTCATAAGTGGGCGGCTCTTAGAAGCAATTTCTTCAAATGTGAATAACTCGGCAACCGTATGTCCGATTTTGTTCAAACTCGTTTTGGTGGCATTGGTAGGATGTGGGGTACATGCGTAGGTTTGTACTGTATAGCATCTCATCAATATTCATGAGGGGTGGGGCTAAATGTAATTTGCTGGAAATTACTAGTAACCACGTGATCTCAGCATTGGTACAGTGGATAGATGTCATACTTGGTACATAGATTACTCATGGTGAGTATATTAACCCTATATATATATATATATATCAGGGTTGGCCGGGAAATACCGGTGCGGGAAATATTATTCAATAGTGGGAAATAGTAGGAAATAGCGGGAAATATTAAACAACTGAATATTCCAAGTTTATTTAACTTGTAGAGTGGTATAATAACAGTTCAAAACAAGAATTCCCAGAAAAATGACGAAAAGAGGTAATACACCTGTATGCCATAGCCTATGTGCAATCTCGACTGGTCATCACATGTTTCAATTCAGATGACTGAGGCAACTTTTTTCTTTCTTTTTTCTATAAAATATGATAGCTTGAGTTAAATCCTTATGGGTGTAGTTAAGAAACACAAGTATTAAAGCTAGTGTAACTTAGGCTATCATGACTTTCTGAGCACCTAAAACCTTATTTTTCAACTGACCATAAATCTACATCCAGAACCCAAATTCAAGTGTCACCTGGTTTTTAGCACTTACCATGTAGCAAAAGTAATCTGTTCGCATTAAATTTTCAGAACTTCATACATTAATTGTTCAGAATTTTTAGGTATCGTAGGACAGGCAAAACTTGTGTGATTTTCCTACATGACATGTCTTCTAAGTATATCATCCAAATACTATTTTTGAGGAAGTCCCCCCCCCCTCCCCCTCACCACTCGACATCCTACTGTCCTGAAAACAAAATATATCTCTATGCTACTGTAACACTGAATGTTCTTCATCCATTTGGAGGTAAATAACTCAGCCTATGTACATTTAGAATATGCAGGGTACTAACTATGCAGTATCAGTACCTTCATTGTGAAGACTGCTCCGGTAAAAGGTACGTGCATGATTCTGGTGGGCTTAAAGTTGGAAAAGAAACGACAATCAGCAAGAAGTTAGGGCTCAGTGAGTTCTCAATTCTCAAAGTGGGCCTAACCCAGACTTCCAAACTTCATTTAAAAGGTAATATTCTGTGATGAACAGGACTGTCTAGGCTAGTATCCATGCACAAACTTGTCAACTTAAACAAATGCAAAATTCATAACTAGTTCATGCAGTGCATATTTTCTAAAACTTAATGTTATTTTAAATTGTTTGATGATCTCATCAACAAACAACATTTCACTAATTTCCTTTCAGCTCAAATGCAGAATCACTGAGCTTCTTTAAGCTACTATTACTAATATAACATGCTATGGTTGAATAATATCACACATTCATTTAGATCATTATTTTTATATATAATAATTTAATAAACACTCTCAGTTAGTTCCAAATGTGGTTGAATTCTAACTGGATTAGCAGACACTGTATTTCATGTCAATGGGTATATCTAGAGCCCACTTAACCATTGTTGCATTTTGCCTGATTTTGTATTACCCGGTATTTCCCATTATTTCCCGGTATTTACCACTATTTCCCGCCCAGGCCGGGAAATAATAATATTTCCCGGATTTTTGGCCTGGAATATAGGCCTGGCCTACTGTTACTACATTGATCTGCTCTCAAAAGTGAGGGGGTCAAGGGTGTGGGTCCTCCATGATTTATGCCCCTGGTTACATTAAAGGTGATCGGCCTGTGTTAGACAAAATAATGTCCAGATCAATTAGACATAATTTGACAGATGCTCAACAATGTTTGGTTACACCCCTATGTTCCAACCCCCGCCCCATTGGTCCGAAGCACCGTTGGGCGTTGGTCCTACACACTGTTGGTCCAACGCACCATTAGTCAGAAGCACCATTGGTCCAAAGCACCATTGGTCCGATGCATTGTTGGTTAAAAAATTGGAATTAACACAAATATGTTCTATTACGGTTTTGCTCTGCACTTCCATGACTTGACTGTATGTGATGTGTCGGACCAATATAGATGCTTAGCTGCAACTATATCACCCACCACCTGTGATACCAGAATGCATTAGAAGTCCTTAGGAGAGGGAGCATGTGACACAGGGCCTATTGACTATCAATTTGCAATGCATCCAGGGATGTAGCTAGGAATTTTGAGTGGTGGTTGAAATTTTGTGAGTGGCGGTTGAAAATTGAACATCCGGACCTAAAATGGCCTCTTTTTCACATGTAATGATTTATTGTGGTAATTATCATAGTTGCAGTTCATTTCTAGCCATTTGCAATGAAATTTTGCATCAAAATCTTAAATAAAAAAAAATTAAAAAAAAAAATGTGGTGGTCGGCAGGGGGCCTTTAAGACCCCAGTGGTGGTCGGCAAACCCGAGTGGTGGTCAGTGCCGACCACCGCCTACCACCGTAGCTACATCCCTGTGTATAACTATTGTGTCAGCTAATGTGCCATGAAAATCATCACTTTGAGCTGACCAGAGATGCAGATCTCTGGCAGACTTGGGGTAAGAGAAAGGGGCTTTCAAGATCATGTTCTTGGTGGAGGTGGAAATAGCATTTGCAACAAGTCTAGAGTGATCATAAAAATATCAGAGTGGCCACACATTCTGATTTTGCTTGAAAATCCTGAATCCGGATGCGACTACGCTCAGAATAGGAAAAATCACAATTTTGGAGCCCTGCTCCCTCGATCAAAGAAAGATATTATTATTAAATATTCTCATAGTACTTCTCATATGAGCCTTCTTGACATAAATATCATCCTGTGAGGGTTTAAAATGGCCTTTGAGGACTTCCAGATTTCAGAATTATCCGAGCCTTTTTGACATAAATAATACCCTGATAGAGCTGAAAATGGAGTTTTGGGGCTTCCAGATTTCAAGGCTTCCTGCATGACCACCCCCCAGACACCCCTGGGGGCTCATGCCTTAGGCACTCACAAAAGTTTCCCCCTAAATCTAAAATCCCAATTTTGGTATGGCCTTACGTTGAACACTCTGAAATGTTACTTTGCCATTATTTATCATCATTCAGAACCACCACACGAACTTTCATATAATATCACTTCAAAGAACTCAGTAGTGAGTTTATGAGGTGTCTGATTGTCATTCAAACTATTATTACGCT
>JAODUJ010236646.1:0-10393 GCA_027564615.1 Psolus chitonoides
AACTGTTTGTTATCAGCCATTGTGCATGTATTCAATAAATTCAACGAGTCTTATTGTTCGTTTTGCCTATAGGTATACACATTACAATGAACTTAGTTAACTGTAGGCTACGTCGTATAGCCTATACGTATACAATACGCACACTTAGTATTCTACGTGACATCTGTGCAAGCCTTGTGTGTGAGTCGTCAATACGACTACGTAATGTGGGGATAACCGCATTGTCGTTTCTGTATTGCAAATAAACACTAATTTAGGCGGATTATGGTAGCCTACAGTGGTACTCGGTGGACCACGAACATGGGCACAGTTACCCGTTGGACCACGAAAATGGGATAAGGTACTCCAGTAGAAAAAGGTTGGGAACCCCTGTACTATAGGCTATATGAATAAGTCTTGAAGTATATCCCCATCGCAGAAAATATCAATCTGAGCACTCTTCAACTTTTTTGAACTAGACATAGCCTAGAACAAAAGAAAACGTAAATTATCATTTCCTGTAAATAAAGCGAAAGTCTTTTATTCACGTACATAAGGTAACATCCAGTGTGTCTCGGAATTTACGCCTCCCATTTCCTCGCGGCAGGATAATACATACATACATACATACAAACATACATACAGGCATGCATGCATCACGGAAATGAAAACAAAAGAATGCATTACATCCCTTCTATCTCTCCTTCTATGATATGTGGGGGAGATGTTCTCCTCAAGTTGTGTTTTCATCACACATCGATAATTTGGTTGTAAAACATCCACGGTATAATTCTCCTTTGTAAATAGTCCAATATTGAATTTTGAAATTGAGCAAATCGTTGAAAATTAATTACATATTATTTTTCGTTGGATAGAATGAACCGCTTGATTCAGAAATTGAACAAACCACATGTGGTATAACAAATGATATATATAGACTTACCCCCGAAGCCTTCATGTAAAATTGTTATTTTTCCTGTTGTTCCTCTTCGTGAGGACCTTTCTCTCTAGCTTTTTGAGGTCCCTGTATAAGATAAATCCTGGCCAAAGTACCTAAACGGCTCTGCTATCTCGCGCAGCGATCTCTTATTGTTCGTGCTAAAACCTTCAGGATAGATATTCACATAGAATTCACATCGATGCCTTGCTAAAATAATTCAAAATATATTTCGACTCTTCCTCGAACGGATATTGTGAGAGAGTTCTCTCGTCCACCCCACCAGGCCCGTAGCCAAAAGGGTAAGGTTAAGTTGTAGACTATACGCGGATAAAACTCCTATCCCATTCATTAAACCAATAAACCACCAAAACTACCGCCCAGTTTACAAATTAGGGGAAAAGATGGAAAGATTGTATCATTTGGCATCTAAGCCACTGTCATAAGCCAAAAAAAATCCCACTCCCCTCAGCCCCCCCTCCCCAGGACGGCGATCACCATGCGGTAATGTGCCCCCCCCCAAACCTGTTACTCTGGCTACGGGCCTGCACCTCGCAGGAAATCCAACCAATGAGTGTTTGTTGTAACTATACCCGGTAATGAATGTATCGGCACGGTCGTACCATATGCCTCTCTACCCATTATAGGCTTCCCAACTAAACCTGTACAGTATCCCCATTAGTAACATTGACACCTCATTAAATTTATTGTGGCGTAGCTACGTTACCCCAGGGAGTCACACACTCAGTATCAGCGAAGTCCTTCATGGTAAAATATCATTGTAGGCAATTGGCAGTTCAACGTTCAACAGGTGTCATTTTGCCGACGGGGGAAGCCTGATGTGCGTGATGGATTGTCTCCTCTGAATTACTACTTCGGCATACTAGGGAAGTTCCATATTCTACGCTTTCCTGTCTCACCAGGGACCGCGGAGCCAATTTTGAAGTAGGGGGGGGGGGCTAACCATTGAATGTGGATTTTAGCGACTTGATGGTCATACTTTTTTCCCAGTTTAAGGCGGCTCCAATCCCAGTTTAAGGCGGCCCAAATGCTCATGGCAGAAAAAGTGGGGGGGGGGGATAAATCCGCGACCCCCCCCCCCCGTCTCCGCGGTCCCTGTTGACAGGGTTGAGAGAGAACAACCGAATGGAATGTCTAGATCAATCTGTCATCAGTTTTTATTAATACATTGTAACAACAAGACTGTTATAACTGCTGGGTGGCTCAAATGACCTGCTTTACACTATTCGGAGTGCGAAGGCCATTCATCTGTTTATGTCAACTTTATGTTTATGTAGAAACGACCCAGATACAAGCACGCCGATAAAAACAAGAGCCCAATGGGCAGTAACGGTGCCTTGTTGAATGGAGGGACACTGTGAGGAACATATACGAACAAAATATGAGCTCAATTGAAGTTTGTCTATGGTGGTTCCAAGGTTTCCAGTGATTTACCTCTATTGGCCTCAAATGACCTTTGACCTCATATATAGAAACAGCAGATACTATGTACTAACAATGACGAACACACACACACACACCAAATATGAGCCCAATTGAAGATTGTCCCATAAAGTTATGTTGATTACAAGGTTTTCAGTTTTTGGCCTCTATTGACCTCAAATAACTTGTGACCCCCTCCACAACTAGCGCCACCACTGGGGAAGGGTGGCTGTGGGTCTTTTTAAAATGAGGGAGACAGCACAATATTTCAGGAAATTTACTGTGTGAAAATTTAAGGAAAGTGATTACATCTTCAAAAGTTGAAAAAGCAACAGGCGCGCGCCCCCTATTGGCGCCTATAAAAAATAAAAAATAATGAAAGAATAAAAATATATAGCTCAGTCAATAAAGCCCGACATTTTTCACTCGCTTCGCGCGCAATTGTCTTTATTTAAGCCTTTCGTCATGTGGTGTCACTTTCGTGACGTCTAAATCCTGAAGATCATCCGTGAATTGATCATCAAAAAATTGGGCGCGCCTCGCGCGCGCTCGGTAGCGTTTCTTCATTCTTACGGTCATGCCACCTGGTTTTAATTATATCGATGGCTGTTTTATAACCCAAAGATCGGCATGATAACCAATTGTTTTTGTGCGTTTCGCACGTAGTAGCCGTGTGTGTTTCTGCATGCCCTGTCACGCGGAGTTATATATGCCGAATATGGCGCTTATAAACCAAACATCAGACACAGCCCATTTTTTTCGCACGCTTTGTGCGCATACAGTACTGTTCGTTTCTTCCAGTTTCTTGACATGTAGTGTCACTTGTGTCGAATTTTAAGATTTTCACCTCAAATGACCCCTGGTGACCTCTGCAAATGACCTTTATTTTTTTCGACACCAAATGGTGATTATGTCTACCAAGTTTGGATACAAATCAACTTACGGTTACAAAGTTATATCACCTCGAAGATTTTGACCCCAAATGACCCCTGATGACCTTCAAATGACCTTCCAAATTGTAATCACCAAATGATGATTTATATCTGCCAAGTTTGGATACAAGTCAACTTACGGTTACAAAGTTTTTGCAAATCGAAGATATTGACTTCGAAATTATCGGCACTAAATAGTGATTATATCTGCCAAGTTTGGATACGATCCAACTGACGGTTACAAAGTTATTCCAAATCATTTTTTTTTCATTCGACCTCATAACCTAACTAACATTCATTAGGTCTCGCACCAAAAACAATGGGGCACACCTTCGCACCATGATACATCTGTACACCAAATATGACATTTATCCATCAGTCCCTTATTGAGTTATCGTGTACACAAGGCGTGAGCGTCAGATACGATTTTGACCTCCAATGACCCCTGATGACCTCTAAATGACCTTCAAAATTGTCGGCACCCAATAGTAATTACATCTACCAAGTGTGGTTACATTCCAACTTACGGTTACAAAGTTATTCCAAATCAAAGATTCTTAGATTTGACCTCATAACCTAATTAATATTAATTAGGTCGGGCACCAAAAACGATAGGGCACACCTTCGCACCACGATACATATGTACACCAAATATGACAATTATTCACCCGTTCGTTATTGAGTTATAGCGTACCCAAAGTGAAACACAAGGTGAAACGTCACACACACACACACACACATACATAAATCGAGTCGACTGCATAGGTTCCTTTGCTTACAGCACGGAACCAAAAACCAACAAGACACAGGCCTAGTTTATCTTTCCGGCCGGATAGATACATCAAGCCCGGATAGATAAATCAGTCCGGGATGGAAACATCAGCCCGGATAGAAACATCCGTGACACCGGCTCCGAAGTTTGCAGAACGCTGATCTAGTGGTCACTTGTGGTCATTTTATGAAAACATTCCAAATACCTCTTTTACAGATTTAATGAAACAGTGTTCAGGATTTGTCATAACTATACTTGAGTAGTGCTTCTTTCAGGGTGTTCAGGAATTTTAGGTCAATGGTCATCTAGCGGTCATTTGGGGTCATTTTATGAAAACTCAAAATGCTTCTCCTATACAGATTTAATGGCACAGTGCTGAGGGTTTGTCATAAATATACTTGGGTAGTGCTTCCTTCGGGGTTTTCATGAATTTGAGGTCAATGGTCATCTAGGCCATTCTAAGGGTCATTTCATGAGAATGCTTCTATGTTTTGCACGTGGTAATAGCAGACATCCATCTATAAATGAGTAAATTTCGGTATGAACTTCTGCACCATTGGTGCTCCAGTTCATAATATGCTATGTATACTGTATACTATACCTAGAGCTGTGGGAACCATGGTCCTTTGTTACATCGTATAATAAGAATTAAACAGTTCGGCGGGACATAAATGTTCGCCCGAATGACTGAATCTGTTCGCACGCATCTGATTTCAGGAGAGCCCAACAATTTGCCGTGCTTCGCGCGTTGCATTACTGCTGCTGATTGTACCTGTTCAAATGCTATGCAGTGTATGCAATTATTAGCCTACTCTGTGCAGCGTAGGCCTAGTACCTGGATCGAGGAAGCTTTGTTAGACTACATCACAACAATAATTACACAGTTACATTGTACAGTCGTGGCGCAATCAGGGTAAAACTACCCTTTTGACGAGACATTCGGACAACCTGCCGGTATAGGCTACAAACCCAAATTTCGGCAAGAATACTGTTCTGTTTCAAAATATTCAAATCTAATGAAAATTGCCCACTATAGGACGTTAAATAACTGCACCAATGTGTTGTTTTATGTTTATTTTCTACTTTTCTTTCTTTAGCAATTTGTACTAGGTTTGTTATATACAAGTCTCTGCATGATAGGGTATCACCTACACCTCTTTCCCATTTTCATTTAGGCTACGAGTAAGCTACCATACCGGTACCTGCTCAAAAGGACAAAATACCAATGGGGTTTAGGTAAAAACTCAAGTGCAGGCCTGCAATTGCACACTTTAGGTGCAAAGTTAACCGAGTCTGTCAAAAAAAAATCAGCTAACTGTATTTTTTTATTCCGTAATAATTTTTGCTCGCTTCCCGCGTTATTCAGCAGCGATCTAGAAAAGTGAATTCTTGGAGGGGTGAATGATGCGATCGTTTACTCAAATCATCCATTTTGTGTGAGGGATGCTTATGGCCAAACTCGTCATACTGTGGTGTACTAGAATACAATTGCTCTAAAAGTTCTCGGAGGGGCGAACTCCCGACAGTGCCACCCCCTGAAACCGCCCATGTTATTGTTCTGGCATTCGTTCTATGTAGCTTTGTCTGTTTGTCCTTCGTTTAGACCCTTAGAGTTTCATTTATATGACCATGCAGGTATAGGTTAACAAAGTTAGGTTGGGAAAAGTGGGCCCTTTATTCGATGAATAAATGCATGTGTTTGCTACTGTATCCTATAAACAGGCCTACATTTTTCCTTTCTGAATTTCATTCAACTGACATATATAAATGAGTATAAATATATGTTATATAAACATGTGTAAGTTTAATCATTGCACGGGAGCAAACAAGATATGCTACGGTACTTTTCTATAGTCACATACCCTCAAAAGTCTCCTTTAACAGCTTAAGCAAAGCCCAACAAATGTCTCTGTAAAATTTGAATATGCTCCATCCGATTCAACCGGGAGTCTCCCGATTTCACAACTCATTCCCGGGTCTCCCGATTTTCCACGAAATCATTTCGATTTCCGTTTTATCATCCGAATCTTCTTTAAAGGAAAACTAAAAGAGGATCGACAGAAATGGCCCAGGTGGCGAGCATCACCTCAAACCCAAGATTAAGGTGACAATACAAGCTGCTTCCTTTCCTGTGCTATTTTAAAGACTTGAACCCACTGAAAAAAATCACCCTTCCAATACTGTACTCGGGAGTGCCAAATCCAGGCTTTCAGAGGTCCAAAAAAGCCAAAACGTCAGCCCCAACCATGGTGGGGATGACCGCTGACGTAATTTGTGGGCCTACCAATTTTCAGATATTTTGCTGCGTAGATGTAGTTTAAGGATACCGGAGCATGGGTACGGCATCGACCACAGGCTCAGTGCTATGTGTTTCAAGTGCTAAGATTTCAGAGTTCTTTCAGTGGCATTCTCATATTGCCGTATTTCTGTTATGGGGCGTTTTATAAGACATCCACAGAACAGCATTTAATGTATTTCTTCACGCGAGTGTTCATGATTTTCATTGTCACAGTACATTGGTGGGTGTGTACAGTGGTGGGGCGGAACAACCCTCCCTATTGTCCGCAATCAAGATATTTTTCTGTATCTTTTTTTACTAAAATGAAAATTTCAGTACATTTGAGTTGAGTTGAAAAGATGGAAAGCACCGTTTTGCATCCAAGCCCCCTTATACAAACACAATTTTCTCAAAGAGGATAGGTCCCCATAGACCCTTCCTCCAGGAACGATATGAGTTATCGGCACGCGGCAAATTATTCATTGTCTTACAGTAGCACTGTAAGCCGCCGTTGTTGATTGCAGATTTCTGCCCACTCCTCCTACAGGCCTGATAATAGGGCTCTAACGTACGCCCCTCAAACTCATGGTATCCAGTCTAAAATGCATAAAATGGCACCTGTACCTCACTACTATAAGGAATGTTGCGAGGGCACAAATATTGGTAAAATGTCTAGCCCCCTGTCGGGGAAGCTAGCCTCCCTGAAGGGAAAAACCTAGCGCCACCCCTGCCTTCAAGTTGGTCGCTCCCAAAAACTTAAAAGTCGGAAACTTCTTCTAGTGACCCGCCATTCATGATAAGGCCAAGGGGAAAAAGCAAATTTCTCGTCCGCATTTATTTAAAGGGGAACTGAAGGCAAAATTTTCGAAGAGATATGTTGTAGAGCAATCAATTTCAAGTACTTTACCAAAAAACTGCATTAAAAAATCTTGTTTAGTTTTCGAGCAATCAAGTTTTCTAATTTGAAGAAGTAGGAGACTTTTAGCAAGTCTATGACATCACACAGGGACAACAAGATGCAAGTATAATGTTAATAATTGTTTTTTACTTCAACGGTTCACATTAATGACAACTGATGTTTTCACTTTGGTTTGTTGAAGTACAGAATATATAAATAGAACTATCACTTTCGAAACATTTACTCAAAAAAATTGTTCTTTCGTTGAAAATTAATTAAACAAATTATGAAGAAATACATAACTCAAAATAGCTAGTAGTCCCTGTTTGACATCGTAGACTTGCTAAAAGTCTGCTACTTTTTCAATTTAGAAATCTTTGTAACTCGAAAACTAAACAAGATTTTTTTAATGCAGTTTTCGGTAAAGTACTTGTATTTGATTACTCTACACCATATATCTTCGAAAAAATTGCCTTCAGTGCCCCTTTAACGAATTACGGTGCAAATATTTCAGGGGTTCACATACATTTGGCCGGCCTGACTGACTACACAGTTGTCAGCAGATTGTTTTGTCCCATCACTTTTGTCCAGGATTGTAGCTGCTGTAGGCCTGTGCAGCATATAGAGGCAAGCTGGCTGCAGTAGACCTATGTCGCACGTAAGGTAACCAGAAACCCACTATTTCATGCATGAGCGAATCGGATATCCTGTTGTACAGTATAAAAGACTCCGCGATTTCAGTTTTCACATAAACGAAATCGGTGCCTTTTCAGATTCAAAAATCAGATCAAAATGTTTCGTAATGTGGTGCAGGAAATAAACAAGTTGACAACGGCTACGAAGGCCCCAAACAAGGGAGCATGTATCGAAGATATCGTACAGTCTTTGAGCAGAGTGGAGAGCATACTCGAAGACTTAAAAGTCAGCAACGGTGGTGAAAAGTGGCACAAGCCCCGAGATGACGGCGAAAAGGTTTGTAAACATACACCTAGCTGGTCGTGTTCCTTAATTTCCTGAAATTAATATAAAAGAAAAGAATAAAAATAATAATTTGCTTATTACCAGTTCGGTTTTGTTCAAGGGCGTTCAACTACATTACAACTCTGAAGGTATTTGATGATTTGACAGATAGGGCCTACTGCATATTGAACGGTGTAGAAACCACTTTAAAAAAAAACAGCTTTTGAAAAAATTACCACTTTTGAAGAAAACCATTACCGGTTTTGAAATAGTAAGCACTTTTGAAGAAAAAAATTGACCATTTTTGAAGAAAAAAATGTCTAACCACATTTGAAATAAAAAATACCACTTTAAATAACGCTTTTTTTTCTTTTTTTTCTTTTTAACTGGTTAATTTTTTCTAGGACTGGAAGGGAAGCTAATCAAATGGCATACACATAAGTACGGTGGCTTCAAGGACATGGTAACAAAAAAGAAGTAATTCTCCAAAATCAAAACTTGACTTCTAATCTCAAAATTTTGACTTTTAGCCTAATCTTAAATTGTTGACATTTAAAGCCATAATTTTGACTTTTAATCTCGGAATTTTGACTTTTAATCTCAAAATTTTGACCTTAATCCCAAAATTGGGACTTTTAACCTCAAATTTTGGACTTTCAATCCCAAAATTGTGACTTTCAATCTCAAAATTTTGATTTTTAATCTTGAAATTTTGATTTTTAATCTTGAAATTTTGACTCTAAATCTAAAATATTTGACTTTAAAAAGTAAAAAAAATGACTTTTAAAAGTAAAAACAATGACTTTTAAAGAGGGAATGATACGGCGACTATGTGGCAAAGGGTTTGACAGTCTGGTTATGTTGGTATGCTGGGCTCAGCGTCAAATAATATGTACTGATGCCGGCCATTTCCTGTGCGGAGCCCTAAGGGTTATGAAATTAGTACCTAGGAATGCATTTAAGCGTGAAGAGACAGGGGTGGGGCCATCTTGGGGCGACTGGTCATAGCGGATCGCTGGCACTGGAGATGGCGGCTTCCTCATGTGTCTGGGCCTAGGGCTTGGGCCCTAAAATAGGAGGAGCTAGGTTGTTCTAAGGTGAAGAGAGACAGTTGCAGAGCTTTTCATGTTGTGTAGACCTATGCGCACGTTGGGATCGGCGAATGTACTGACGGCAGGGACTTTGTTTTTTGGATGGGCCCAGACAGCGGCCCGGGCCTACTAAAATGGAACTGTTTGTGAGAGAAAAGGCGGTGGTTTTGTTGTTTCTGTTGCATATTGGGACGTGCGAAAGTGTCGGCAATAGCGGTGTTGTCCTGTGCGTGGGCCAGGCAGCGGCTTCGATAGGGGGAGGGGGGAGGGCCCAAAAGGGCATTCATTTAGCTGGCCCCTTTGGACATCGACCCGGACTCATGTGCGGCATAGAGTAGTGTCTTTGTCAGTCTCTGTGTGTAGTGGACTCCGCGCGAGAGGTTGTGTCATTGTATGTTTTCACTTGGGCTGATAATTTTGGGCCCGGACCATTTTTGGAGTCGCTGTTCGGGCTCTTGTACGACATATGGCTTCTGCCATTGTTGTTTTTGTGGGTCCCAGTGTGGCTTTGGTGGTTCTCAGTGTGTGGTGAAACTTGCGCTGGGGCTCGTGTCCTTGTCTCTCCTCGCTTGCATGGGCCCATCATGGCGGTTGTATGGGCCCGTGTGCGAGGTAGGGTATCTGCCGTTGGTGTCTTTTGGAGTACCAGTGTGTGGCTTTAGGTATCAGTGTGTTGTGGACCTGTCGCGGGGGTCTCGTCCTTGTCTCTCCTCGCTTGCATGGGCCCATTTTTCATGGGCCCGTTGGAGCGGTCTTCCGGGCCCGTGTGCGAGGTAGGATGTCTGCCGTTGGTTTGTTCGTAGGTACCAGTGTGTGGTGGACCCGACGCGGGCTATTTTGTTCATGTCTCTCTGCGATTTGGTAGGCCCATTTTTTGGGCCCTTTGGGGCTGCTGTCTGGGCCCGTGAACGGCGAGGTGTTGTCTTTGGTGTTTTAGTGTTGCAATATTTTTTGGTCAGTTGGGTATGTCTTTTTGTCTTTTCACTCACTGAGGTCAGTTGACTGTAGCCTTCCGTCCCAGTAGGAACCATGGGGATCAAGTAGTAGTAGCAGTATTCCATGGCCCCAGGGTCCCCCGTGCAGTATATGGGCGGCAGCAATTC
>JAODUJ010236757.1:0-10391 GCA_027564615.1 Psolus chitonoides
CGAATGACCAGGCGCTGTGTACGAAAATTAGGTGTCGCCTGGCGGTATATTATGGAGGCAAGGCAGGCGCTAAACCTTCGGGACCATGGGGTAAAAATCGCCCAGCGCACGCTTAATATAAAGCTTGTATATCAGCTAGTACCCAACATCTGTCTCATATCTTTATTACCAGCTTGGACCCCATAAGGGGTTTATTGGGAAAATTGCAAATTTCTTGGCCCAGCGGTAGGGTAGCCCTGATCAGAATATGACTGAAACCCCTCAAGGAAGAAATTGGATGTGGAGGGGTGCATCCAGGAGTGCATATATGGTGCCTAACATCCACGCACATACTATTGTAATTGTCACATCAAAAATCCATTTCTTTTGTTTAACTAGGAGAGGGAAACCGCTGTTCCTGAGCCAGCAGAGATTTGATCTCTTGGAGCAACTCTGGCAGTCGATTAAACTGAAACATTTCTGTAAGGGCTGGGAGTGGCACTTAGGGGGCCATGAGTGATGTAGCCGGTCAAGAGGGATGGTCATCCGTTCAAGACAGAATGGTCAACAGACATCGATAATTATATAGAATATAAGGACTATGAATAGCATCGGTTGAGATGATAAGTGGAGCATTTCTTGAAGGGCTTGAATTTGCACTAAGGGGGACATGAGTAAAGTAGCCGGTCAAGAGGGATGGTCATCCAGTCAAGATGGAATGGTCAACAGACCTTGATAATTATATAGAATATAAGAACTATGAATAGCATCGGTTGAGATAATAGGTAGAGCATTTCTTCAAGGGCTTGATTTGGCACTTAGGGGGACATGAGTAATGTAGCCGCTGCCGGTCAAGAGGGATGGTCTTCCAGTCAAGATTGATTGGTCAACAGACCTCTATAATTATAAGAGTATAAAAAACATCCACGTTGCAAAATAATTCGTGAGTAATGTGGCCAATCAGGAGGAAATGGTTAAATTGTCCAGATGGATCAGTAGCCCATGGTGAGTATATATGTGATGTACCATAGCAGATTGGGTATCATGTCAGCCAGTACACAATTTAGCTACAGCCAATACAATCCATTTATTTGCTTGGTAAGTTATTGAAATTAGGTCACTATCTCCTTGATTTTGGTACAAAAAAAAACTTCAATCGTGCACAGGGTTCAGACACTTCAATGACACCATGACTTTCCAGCATGAATTCCATGACTTTGCATGATGTATGAATCACTAAAGTAACATTTCCCTGGCATTTTTTGCTTACTTCAAATATGATAATTAAGACTAGCAACAAAGAGGAAATTTTTGACATTTTTTTGTTTGTTCATTCTGAAATTCCATTACCTTACCTGACTTGTGACAGATTTTTGGAAAAAGAAAAAGCAAAATTCCATGACTTTCCAGGTTTTCCATGACCTGTACAAGCCCTTTTGATTGGTGTTAAAATCTCAATATTGCCCATGGCCGACATGATTACCTGATCTGCCATGGTGCCTCACATATACAGAACCATAGATGGACTAAAAGTGATCAAGAAAGGAGATGGAAATGGCACTTACAGGGTCATGAGTAATGTAGCCAGACAGGAGGGAATGGTCAATAGGGGATATTCTCCAGCTCAATGCGCGACAGCGGCCATGTTGGTAGTCCGATGATCGGTTGATTATGCGATATGATTAAATAGGTAGAGGCACCGTATTGCACATTGCTCAACCAATTATGTACAGCGATGTATGTAACGGTAGGTATACATCCTGCAGCTGTGGTATACATCCAGTAGCATGACGTCATATTTTAGGAAATTGAATCATGGGAATGGTAGTTCATGACGTCCTAAAAATTGCATGGAGAATATCCCATATTGGTCAAGATGGAATGATCAATAGTTCACTGCAGTTATATAGAGTATAAAGAACCATGAGTTCACTTGTTCAAGATAATTGATAAGTAACATTTCTGGTCCAGATGGATTAGTCAATAGTCCACATTTATAGATTTTGAAAAATGGCAATGAATGGACTTGATCAGGGTAATCTATAGAGCATAATATCTGTAAAAGTTGGGAGTGATACTCAAGCGGACAACTGGTCGAGATAAAATGGTCAGCAGCCGTTTTACCTGTCACCGTTCCATGGGCCTAGGAATTGCTCTTCACTTTTCTGGTGGGCTTTTGTGTTTTAGGGGCAATAGAGGTCTTGCATATGATGTCACACGTACGCAAGCAGCGCCCTCCCGAGGGACAATGTAAAAAATACCGTAGAGAGTGCGGACTGTCTACGCACAATACAATGCACGTACGTTCGGATCTCGCGCGCATGGGTTACTTTGTTTACATTTGTCCCCTGGGAGGGCGCTGTCTGCACGCTTCTGTGACATCAATGCAAGACCTCTATATTGTTCTCATACAAGATTGTGTCATAGTGTACCAAAGTAGTAGTAGTAGTATCATGTGATAATGTTAATAATTGAAATGTTATAGTAGGGTTGTTTGTGTGTGATGAAGGGGTTGGGGAGGGGAGGAGTGCCCAAGTGCCTTTAAGAACCTACAGTATTCTTGCACTAATCGGTACAATATTTTTTCCAAGAAGCTATTTTGAAAATATTTAGAATGTATCAGAATAACCCAAATTGTTGTTATTCATGTGAAGTCTCTAAACAAGTCTCTATAAAGTTCTACTATATACAAAGTATAGATAGTTGTTATCTTGAATGTTAATGACTTCAGATAGTTGCAAGGTGCATGATGTAAACAAACACAAGTTATTGAGAGGCATCATTTTAAAGGTTTTTTCAAGAAAGTTTACCTTCATCAAGTTTATGGTTTGTAATTTTAAAGGCTGGGAAAACTAGCCCCAGATGAGCCACCCAATTGGCAACCCTGCTATTATGCTTGAGTGTGGTGCAACAATATCGCCCACGGATGTACCTTGTTGCATTCCATGTACAAGCGGTTATTGTTCCTTCCAGCGGGACTGTTCGCAGCCTTTAAATAGAGCTCTGCTTCAGAGTAAGTTGAAAAGAGAAGTTTTGTCCTAACTTTGCAATATTATGAATATTGGATTATTTGAAAGTTAAGACAAAATTTATATTTGCATGATAACATGCCCATCATCGGATCTGGATCAACACAGAATGGGCCTCTCTTGATCAATACAGTTAAGTTATCTTGAGGATGAAATTGTCATCCAAAGACAAACATGCGATCAGCAAATGTTTGTGAACAAAAGTAGAAGGATGCTTCCCATTTGCGTGTGTCAAGCTCCACAGCCTAACATTAATCACCTGTTGATAACCTGGTGCATTCACATGGTAGTTTTGATAAAGTGGTGGTGAGGACCGTGACGATGCATGCATTCACATGGAGATTTTGATGATGTGTTGATTACGAGCTCTGAATATGATCCGGATCTGATGACAGGTGCCTTATCCCATGCGAACAGTGATTTGGAAAGTAAAATATCATAAATTTAGTCTTTTTATGAAATTGACAAGCTCATTGAAGTACATTAGCTATACATATGCAAGTGGGTTAGTGACCCATTTCCTGAAACTGCCTGGCTGAAGGGAGGAATGCGAAAATGGTAACACAACGAACCAATATTTTTCACCCGGCTAGGGAGTTGCATAGGTGTTCTTACTGTCAACTGCATTTCTGTTTCGGCTTGAAAAAGAGTGAAGTAAAGATTTACGGACATTTTTGGCGGTTTCGAGTGGATTTTTTACTCCGCATTTTGGTCCAAAAAAATGAAATTCTCGAGAAATTGGCTCAAGTCCTTCGATTTCTGGAAGACCTGCATCCCTGCATATGCGACTCGAGTCCATCATACATACCTAGCTTGTTTATTTTGGAGGGAGGGTGAATGAACAGTTCTTCTATTTTGTTATTTCATCTTAGGGGGCATATAGTAGTTTACCTGAAGTGCAATAGTTGTTTTAGAAGTTTATATATTGTGTTGATTGTGACTTTTGTTGCCAAGTTAAGATGAAATGTGTGTTAAAGTAAGTCCCAAATTGTTGATTTTGAATTGTTACAAAATAGTCTTAATTTTTATATCTGTGTATAGTATTAAATGGAAATGAAGCTGTTGAAAACTGCTCATTTAACCGAAATAATGTAAAGTCTGTGTGTGCGCTGATGATTCACTTGAAGAGTAATCTTGTTCAAAGACATTAATTATTATTCTTCTTCTTCTTCCAGTTTTAAACCGGGTTCGTTCCCGAAAACGGGGGTGGCCGGATTCACCTCACTCTTGCAGCAATCGCTCTCACCCCATCTCGCCCGATTTGGGGCGTCCTCCCTACTCAAACCCACCTTCCGAACGAAGCTCCTCCTCCACCTGCCTCTTCCATGTCTTTTTCGGTCGTCCACGCTTACTTGATTCATTTACTTCAAACTCCAACGCTTTTCTCAGAGCATGATCACCATCTCTCCTCAGCACGTGTCCGTACCACCGCACTCCATTCGCCTTTGCCAGCTGGTCCACCACGATTCCAATTGAATAAGCAATATCAAATAACCTCATTTATATGGGCAATTTCACAATCAAGGTATATATTTGGTATTTCGGACTTTTCAGCTAATATTGTTCAAACCATAGGCACTGCTATTAAAGTAACTGTTGTAATATATGTAATAGTCCACTTGGACAATCTTGGGGCAAATCTGATCTCCCCCCAAAAAGTTATGACCATTTTAGGTGATAATTCAACTGGTTATTAGTAGACCATCCAGGTACATCAGATGCTGTTACAAGTCTCTAGCTAGCTAGTGATCATTAACCCCCCCCCCCCATTTTTGCACATGCACAACCCTGAATAAACCCCACAGAAGTGACAGAACTGACTGACAAACAGTGAGCAGTCTGCTCGAGGGTTAAAAACAGGGTATCCAACTCCTAGAGCAGACCAATTACCTCACCAGGCTTGCCAAGAATGCAAGATATGGAATACTGTAGCAAACCAGCGAGCATAATCTTAGATCTAAAATATCTTTAAGTTGGATTGTGTCCAAACTTGGTAGATATAATCACCATTTGGTGCTGAAAATTTTGAACACCATTTGGAGGTCACCATGGGTCATATGAGGTCAAATTATGGATTAAGCACCATTACTTGATAGGGAAAACTTCAATTGAGCTCATACTAGGTACAGTATGTGTGTTCATCATAGTTAATAAAAATTGAAGGTCATTTGTTGGTCATCAGGGGTCATTTGAGATCAAATTATGGATAATTTACATTAAACTTGGCAGATGTAGTCAGCATTAATGACGACAATTTTATAGGTCATCAGGGGGCATTTGAGAATCCCACCCACATGTACCAACCTGCTTAGACATGGCATTGATCTGCACATGTATCCATGACACCAGCCTCAAGGGGTACCAACCGTACCATCTCTTGGTGAAAAATATAGGGCTATAACATCATATCTACACCAACATGTTAGAGAGTAAAACATATAACACTGTAAACTTGATGAATGCAAGGAGTACCACAGATCTGCAATCTTAGTGGCATCTAGGCCCAATGGCAAGCCATACGTACCAGGCACTATTGGCACAGCACTGAACGTAGGGGCCTACATACATGCAATCAAGACACACAGCACTTCAATTGTTAAAAAACAAACCAATTTAGGTTCTGACAACATGTTCACTAATTCCTCAGCTGGATGCTACAAGTATCACATTACTCATCATATAGGTATGATACATCCCTTTAACTGTCTGCAGTAACGAGGTTCAAAAGTTGAAGCAATTTTGTTTGCTAAAAGTTGTCCTCCAGGAATCATTACGAACAGCAATCCCCTCTGTACTTACTGTACACAAGATTATCTGCTACCAAAGTGGTAGCAAAATCCACAGATTCCACAGGCCTCAATTTCAAGAAAATTCCAAGGTTGTCCGAATGCTGTCTGTTGGACAACATGTCTACCTGTTCAGGTTGTCCGAAAGAAAATTTGGTTGTCCGGAAAAAAAAGAAAAACAAAATTCACCATTTTTCTTCAATTACAAAAAAAAATCATATCAGTTGCTTTTTTGGACCCATACTGGGACCTAGAAGAGCCATATTGTTCTTACAGAAGAGTTGTTCTTTTAAAAAAAGTTCTCGGTATACGCTCCACATTTTCCTATGCTACACATTTTCCTATGCTACAGTGTGTTAGGCTAGGAAATTATCAGGACTAGAACTAGTTTCTTTCTAGTCCGGCGGGCAACCTACCTGACATTTATAGTCGTCCCGCCATGCATTATTACTACAATGTGAAGGAGGGAAATCCTTGAATCTGAGAGAATAGTTTTAGAGTAAGACAGTGTGTACTGGTATATTCGTGAAGGGAATATGGACTGTCACGATCAGAGTAATGTTTTACATTTTCTGTGGAGTTGATGAACCCAAGAGGGTCTAAAACTACGCACTGACGCTCGCAGTGACATGGGGGCACGAGCAGTCGATATATGTAATAAGATGTTTTCACTGCTGTTCAATTTTCACACAGTAAATTTCCTGAAATATTGTGATGTTCCCCTCATTTTCCAAAGGATCTATGGCCACCCTTCCCCAGTGGTGGCACTAGTGGTGGAGGGTGTCACAGGTTACATAAGGTCAAACACTGTAAAGCTTGTAACCAACATAACTTGATAAGACAATCTTCAAACCTCACAGTGTCATTCAGCAAAGAGCAATTTGTGCCCATTGAGCTCTTGTGTAAAATATTGAGAGAGTGAGAGACACCCTTGATTCTCATTTTAATTTTTTGTCAAATCCTATTCAATTATACTTGGATTAAACCTCTGACGAAAGCAAAATTTCTGGTGATATCCATTTATGACAAATTGTGTTTCGAATCAGGTTTCGTAGCTGAAAAAAGCCCTGTATGTACTGTACCTTTAATATTGATATTCTGAAGAAAAATTATTTCACCTGAAATTGTGTAGCAAAATTTACACTCTTATCAAATGTAGCATTCTTTTTCGTTAAATTGCTCCCAGCATCTTAAGTACTTTACATCTTCCTGTATATTACATCTCCCTGTACAGTATATAACTTTAAGCTTTCCATTCTTCACTTAATGCCTGCTATTAAAACATTATTAATTTTCTTTCTTTTTTTCAAGGAGTCCACTCAGTGCTACTTTACCAATCTTGGTATCTTGTAGTCATTTAAATGCCTAGGCCAGTGTACAGTACTGTAGGTGACCTCTATTAGAGAATGCCGCACACATGCGTGCATCATTTCCCAGCAGTCGTCGTCGCCGAGACATTTCTGCGAAGTGTCTGTGCGCGGCCGAGGCTACGTTCGCCGTCGCCGCTAATCGATGTCTTTTGTATTCCAGTCAAATTACGAGAGGCTATAGATGTGAAGGAATTGAATTGTGCTTTATGTTCAATATTTCATACAGAACTACAGTAGCATGCATGCTGATGGCAATTGGAAGGTCATACAGACAGTATTTGTTATAAAGCAGCAACATAATGTATGCAGTACACCTAATAATGATGGTTTGTGTTATTCAAAATACAGAAATGCAGAAATACTTCAATAATGCAGAAGTTCTTTGTGAAGGTAAAAATAACGGTGTGTGGGCCTGATGTTCTGATTAAAGTCTTTTGCAAATGCTAACAGTCATAGTGGACATACAAAGACACACCGTACAGTAGTAAAAACAGTTTGTAATAATATTAAAAAATTAATAATAAAATAAATTACATAAATAGAATAAAATAAAATAAGTTTTACTATAGAAAATTATTGAAAATTTAAAGAGGGAAAATTATTTAAAAAAATGATATGAGATAAAGATACAGTATGCAAAAATGGATTTTGTTTATGAAAAATGAAACCATTTTTTTTTATAAAGGCCATGTTCCCATTGGATCTTCGGTTAATACTCCAATTTTGAACCTGAGGTCGTAAAACCACAAAAATGTATACAAGTCTGTCTCAGTTCCTATTGGATCCCATTTCCACAGCGGGAGATAATAAACTGGAAGTGATGTATCATTGGTTCATATTCAAGAAGTGTTGTTGAGAAAAAGCTGTGTATGTACTGTACCCTCAAAAACTTGTGATAATTGAATGGTGGTACACAAACTGAACAGGAAGTTACATGATGATCCCCGGTCACTTTGCTCCCCTGTGCATTCACATTGAGTTTTTGGGAATCTACATCACCTCTCTATACCTTACAATCCATAAGTTTGTTGTTGGTGGAGATACATGGGGAAGTATCGGGCTCGAAGATTCCAAAAAAAACATGTGCTGTTTTGGTGATTTCATATGTGATCTTTCAGGGGGAGTGGGCAGTCAGATCCTAAGCATGAGTATGACCGCATTCCCACTTGTGAGTTGATCAGTGCAGGGGATTCAATCCGGATCGGGTCCCCTGCTCCTACAGTATTCTATGGAACACGGCTGTGTTCAATTACTGATCTATTATTTCAACTTGGCAACATAATTGTTATGTTGGTTATTTTGTCATCAAAACCTAAATGAGGACTGAAGGCTGAAGTTTTGTTTTGGAGCAGTGATTCTCAAACTTTTTAAGGGTCAGGCCAATTAGAGAGGCAGGGATGAGGTCGAGGGCCGTATTGCCAAAACATTGAGGAATTAAAATCAGGAAGGAATTTCCACTTTGGTGGTAATTGCTGTTCTGGGTGAGGGGTGTAAGGTGAGGGAGTGTCCCCCTGGGGGATGGGGTAAGGGAGGGGGAGGCCTGTAGATGCAAAATGGTATCTTGTATCTTATAGTCATTACTCCCAAAAGGTCCACTGGGGACTATACTAGAAGTTTACAAGTGAGTGTGATCATGGATGAGCACCGGTGAGAGGTGGCCTTCTCTGGTGGCACATTTGATGCTAAAGGATCCCAAAGTCATTAGAAAAAAAATAAAGAATTACAAGATTATTCAATTTTGAAATATAATCATATAAGTCAGTTCAGGGGCCGCACCGATAGGGCTTGTGGGCCACATGCGGTCCTCCGGGTCACGTTTGAGAATCACTGTTGTAGAGCAATCAAATACAAGCACTTTACAGAAAACCGCATTCAAAAATCTTGTTTAGTTTCCAATTTATTTAAATTTGACGAGTTGAAGACTTGAAGCATTTCTATGATGTCACACAGGGACTTGTTTTAGTCACATCAGTACAGGCGCTACCATGGAATTACTACTCCATTCCATGGTACTACTATGGTGTGTTTTTGAGCATGAAGACACTACTCTGTCTGCGCCAGTCCATCCAGTATAAAATGGGTACTAGTTTCGGCTAGGGATTATCCAGCGATGAACTGACAGTCCCTAGGAGCCATTCGGTATATCAGAGGTTTCTCAAGTGTTTTGGGCCGAGGGCCACTTTCACTTGAGTTCATAATTGTAGTAGCTAAATTATGGATGATACTATCTAAGCGGAGCGCCACCATCGGTTGACCTGTAAGGTACAAAGAAAATACCTCCTAGTTTGAAGCGCTGGTGTACTTCCCTTTTCTAACCTAACAGGTACAAAACACTCTATAACGTTCCCAAAAGGGTCACTTGTCAAAATCGTAGCAAAAAAATTACCATTTTCAGTTTCAATAACAAGTGAAAGACGCGCAGTCTGGCATTATCAGAAGGATGAGCTGACCACCTCTGAGCTAACTTGGTGCCTGACTCAATAGCACAATAGGCTAAGATAGTGCGATATTAGATGAATAAAAGGTAAGTACACTGCTTATAAACTTCCATAACAGGGGGGGGGGTCTGGTAAGATTGCCGAAAGTGACACTTCCTAGGTTTTGGCAGTAACCACCTAGATGTGCAATATTCCTTTAAAAATGTTATAATTCTATTACAGTAACAATAATTTGGGCTCCTCGAATCTTTGGTGGGCCATTGCATTTTGTAATGGCCTGCGGGCTGCCACTTGAGTCCCCATGGCTTGAGAGAAGTACCCTTCTCCAAACAGGAACTTCCTATCTACTATACCTTTCAGTCAATTAGCATCTAGCTCAATGTTTTTCTTCAAAAGGTGAGGAATATGTTATGCAGTGGTGCACAGAGGAGGGCCATCCCCCCACCTGTGGTGCTCGGTCAGGGGAATTTGTGAAGAATTAGAAAAATTGTGGGAAAAGGGTCAGCAGGGGGAAATTTCTGAAATCCCGCGACTGATGCATTGTAAAACGGCAAGCATGTCATAAATCGTCTCATACTGAACTGAACAATGCTTTGTGCTACTAATTTTTATGAAATTGATACTTGATTGGCAAATTGCCACATATTTATTTGTGAGCTACAATATTTGATTATTTCAACACTGTGCAGATGCTGTGTATAATTGTTTCATGTTTAATATTTCACTTCTTCACAACTCCCTGTAAATAACTCTTTAATAATGTACCAGTTCTAATGAAAGGACAACACT
>JAODUJ010236868.1:0-10390 GCA_027564615.1 Psolus chitonoides
GCAAGTATCTTAATTTGAAAACGTGCAATGCTATAATTGCGGTGATGTATAATTCGAGCAATTAAAATTAAGATTAAAGGCAAATAACTTTCTTATTGTGTTATAATCTGATAATAGAAATACCCCAAAACAAAATAAATGTGAATTGCAAGTATTTTCCAAAGTATAATTGTAGAATTGTGGAAATGGGTAATTGTAGAGTTGTGTAATTGTAGAATTGTGTGATTGTGGAAATGTGTAATTGTAGAATTGTGTGGTAGAAATGTGCAAATAAAGAAGACGAAAAAACATATGTTTTTTTGTGAAAATAATGATAAATCGAGGACGATTTATTTGATAAGGTTTCAAATATGTAGGAAGTAGAATAACGACTGAAATACTGCATTTAATTAAAAACGACTGGGTTAAAGGCAGCCAATTCACCCCTTGAAAATCTAGTGGTTAAAGGCAAGTAGCCAATTTGACTAATTAATTAAAAGCTTGCTAACTATTTATATGCAATTCATGTGCGTTGAACCATGCAATAGTCTTTCCTCTGTAGAGGTGAGCACTTCTGTTCAGACCACGAGAGGATCCATAATAGACTATTTATTTATTATGTTAAAGTAACGCACGGACTGTGTCGTCTTTATTATACCGTTTCATTTACTTTATAGTTTTTTAGGTGTGACTGCCAGTGACAGCTCCACAATACGAACTTTAAATAACTATATACGGCCAACTCTACAGTATGAAGAAAATTAAAAAAACTCTTCCAGCATTAACATTAACATTTTACCCAATATGTGACATTTGTTCCGGGTCAACTGGGTTGCCTGAATACTCTCCAATAATGCATTATCATTATTACAACCCCACAGTGCTGTCCAATCAGTCTTGCTTAATTTATTTGCAAAAAATCATGAAAGTTAGCCTGTGTTTGCCCAAATTTTCTTCATTTTCCCCCTGTCGTTTGAATCTCGAATCCTATACCCCATTCCAAACGAATTTTATATCATTAGAAAACTGCAAAATAAACGAGGAAAATGTTTTGAACAACATAGGCCTATCAATGTTTTTGAACCCTGGCTCCTCCACTGGCCGAAGTAAATCGCGAAACCCGTACACATTTCACAGGCATTGAACGTTACTGAATGTTGTTACTGAAATGTAGCATTAAACAAATTCACTCACTTGTTACTTTGATTGTTGAGTTAGCTTCGAATGAATATCCATGCGGTAAATTAATCACGAGGGTGTAATTATCCTGTTGATTGAGCTGTGCATCGATGAATTTCATATCGCCATAACTGTTGATATCATAATGTTTACTCTCATGTTCAGTGCCACCTTTCACACCATTTTCTAATATGAGTATTGGCTGAGTTGTGGTCGATCCCCGGTACCAGGAGTAATTACCGTGAGGTTGATTCGATGCACACGACGTTGTTAAGTCTCTCCCCTCTCCCACTGTCTGGTTAGTATGACAGAAAGCATGACCTATGAAAACGAGTTGAATATGAACACACAATGTATTGAGAAGGGCAATATAGGAGATACTAGTATAAAATTTGCAAACACTTGATAATGCCTCGTTCCATATGTGCCTTCGATATCAAACAGTGCATTGAACGCAACATTGATATTTAGATACCGTTCAATCAATGTATTGCAGATTCCTATTGACCTTCAGTGAGCTAAAATAATAAAAATGTAATTATTCTTCCAATTAAACAACATGCACAACAATAAAAACAACAACCATAAACACGAAACCAGTGATAGAACCACAGCTGCCACATAATCACGACCACCAACACAGACACAGCCTTGTTCACAACCACACCACATAATCAGCCAAAGTTTCAACCACAGCCACAACTACTGCCAAAAACCAAATTTACAGCTGTAACTACAACTACCTTAGATAGAACATCAATCGCAACCACAGCACGCTAACGCATAATCGCAAAAAAAAAAAACGTGCTGTAAGAACTTAGTAATAAGCCTAGGGCGTCATGCAATTTAGAAGTCCAATTCTTTTGAATAATTTATCTAAAAATACCAAACTTATTAGCACTAGATCATGCATCTGGGTTGCATGTGCACCAGGAAATGCAATTTCTGCATTCAATTAACAACTTCATTTCATTCAATTTCTCTACCTGTTTATCTAGGTATACGTGGTCATTTCATGGACACATGACTTTTTTTCGACACTTTCATGTTTTCAACTTTGAATTTACATTTTGAATCCACATAGGAATATGAGTTTTGATTGGTTTCTTCCACTTTCTTCCAGAAGAAATAGTTTTCTTCCGGGAGAAACCGAACCCTGCCCGTGGGCCATTGTAATGCACTTCGCGGGCGGAAAATGGCCCGCGGGCCGCCACTTGAGAACCCATGCCATAGGGCAAATCGTTGGAGGAAAAAAACCACTGCGCGTGAAGCGATCAATTTTTTCTGGTTATGGTGTCCGAACTTCAGGGGAATTAGAATGAATGGCACATTCGGCACAGATGACACTGTGTTATATGACTTGACAAGAAGGTGCGAATAGCAGCCTACTGAGAGCGCGGGAATTTGAGAGTCATCATATATATATTTGAACAGTTTTAAAATTTGAAAATATTTGCTCCCACCCCCGTGCACCATGGGCACGGCGCCACTGCGCGACACAGTGGTGACATGGCGGGCCCTACAAATCGCGAGACCAGTAACATATTCAACACTTGCTGCTACATTAATCAGGTACCGTACTGATACTACATGAGAATGAAAAGTAAAAATATTTTATGAAACATAATTTTGAACCTTAGGTCACTCACTTGTTACTTCATTCGTCACATTTGCTTTGAACGAATATCCATACGGGAAAATAATTACAAGCGTATACGTATCTTGTTGATTGAGTTGGGCGTCGATGATTTTCATTTCACCATCACCGGTGATATTATAATGTTCACTCCCGTATTCACTGCCGCCTTTAACACCATTTACTAATATGAGTATTGGCTGAGTTGTGGTAGATTCTAGGTACCAGTAGTAATCACCGACAGGTTGATTTGATGCACATGCCGTTGTTATTTGTTTTCCCTCTTCCACTACCTGATAGGAATGACACTGGGTGTATCCTAGGCAGAGGAAAATAATGAGAAAGTATAATAAATCGAAAGGGGGCGCTAGAAGGGATATTTTCATATTGTAAAATACATTTGTACAGAATTTGTATTATAGTCTAATATTGCGATGACTTGATAATGATTGTTCATGTGTGCTTCCGATATGAAACATATCATATGATACAAAATTGGTAATAATTGTGTAATAAGTGCGTACGGTCTATGCATTGTAAATCACTATTGACAATATGTAGCGCCCTGACGATCTGTCGATTTCAGTAACTTAATATAAATGGAATATAATTAGCCTATATATTTTGCCAATGAAACAACAAACACAACTACCAAAATAACATCCACGAACACAAAATCAGTGCCACGACCACAGCTACCACATATTCACGGCCACCATCACAACCGTAACATTATCAACAATCATAGCATCAGCCACGACGAAATTTACAACCACAGCCACAACTGCATCCAAAACACAGCTGAAACCGCAGTTACATCAACAACCACGACCTCCTTAACGCCATGGACATAACCACAACCGAAATCACGTGACATTGGTTATAATGTGCAGTGTTTACGACAGCAACAACAATAGAATTTAGCCCGAGGGTAGATGTCAGGTTTATGACTATATTATGACTGCCCTGAAATTGCAAGGAAAGGGAGAAGCTCCCCGGCTCCCGCCATCCATAAGCCTTCCAACTATTGTTGTTACCCGTGGAAAAGGCAAAGGCTAAAAGTGTCATATTCATCATCATGTAGGGGGATAACGTGGTACAGTGGTTTGAGTGTTGCGCTTGCACCGAAGAGGCCCGGGTTCGATATCCCGCTCGTGCCTTGCTTGCTCGTCAGAAAGCTGTTCTGCGGTTGTTGATGGTTTCGCATGTCTGGTCTACAAGAGCTATACTGCAGTTGTTGTTGATTTCGTTGTAGCGAGAAGCAATTAATTATGGAAGTAGGTTCAATGGTCAGGTTCGGCACGGCTGTCTTACAGTGGTGACGAACAGGTTGCTACCCCCCTCGCAGCATTTGGGAAAGTGGCTAAAGGTTGAGAGTTTCACTCACGTCCGTCCAATGGGGACGTTAAGTGGCGGTCCCGGGAGCAGGATGGGATTATAATAGTTACATGCCTGCCTCGTTACGCTCTGAACACTGTTCGAAAAGAGAAGGCGAGCTATCGCCGGTGTTCAACCACGATCACATTTAGTTTATGGGTTCCTCGATGAGGTTCAGTTGGCTTCCTGAACCCGTAGATAACTAAACTAAACTAAACTAAACTATCATCAGCCATATTCAGGCCACTGCATGGCGAAGGCCTCCCCAAGTTGGCACCAAAGTTTCCTGTCATTTGCTTTTGCCATCCATCTGATTCCTGTAATCTCATCTCTCCATCGTACTTTCTGTCTGCTTTGGCGTCGTGATCCTTCCCATGGTTCCCATTCTGTGATATCCTTTGTCCATCTGTCATCAGTTGTTCTTGATAGATGGCCAGCCCATTGCCATTTCTCATCTTCATTGTGTAGATCACATGTGACTTTCGTTTGGCTTCTGACCCAATCATTTGATTTTCTGTAGTTCTTTGTGAAACCCAACATGCATCTTTCCATACTATGCAGAGCAGATTTTAGTTTCTGCTCCATTTTCGTTGTGAGTGATCATGTTTCAGCTCCATATGTCATAGCTGGCAGGACGCATTGGTTGAACACCTTCCGCTTTAAGCAAGTGGGCATTTTGCTCCTCACAATGTTGTTGAGTGTACCAAATGCGCACCACCCAGCTGTCCTTCGTTTCACTTCATCCATATGGTTGTGAATTATAATAATCTGTTGTCCCATGTATATATAGTGATCAAACTTTTGTTTATCTGTGTTTTATGTAGTGCTCTTACCATCCAGTGCATAGTTGTTGAACATTACTTTTGTCTTCTTTATATTAGACTTGAAGCCAACATGGTTGCTTTTCTGGTCGAATAAGAGAGCTTGTAAACCCTGATAACAAATTCGGAGTGGTGCCACAAAGGTGGCTAAGTAGTGAACAGCACAATCTCATCACATCATGGACCGACTGATGGTCCTAGTGATTGAGCAACCCACGGTTTTATAAACGTTTTTCTTGGCGATCGGCGAGTGACGAAAGTCGTCGGTGTAAGATTGAGCCACATTTAACCATGGACCTGCTAAGGCAAGACGGTCGTTCTTCTACTCACCGAGGCAAGGGTACAGTTTGGCAACCCTCTTTGGGATAGCACCCCCCTCCTAAGGGGAAAGGGCCTCAAGAAGGTGGCCAGGAAATGCCGCGACTACTCACCTCAACTTGTGAGCATACATCAGCTGACTGAGCATCTAACAAAATGGTCGAAAATAGAACCAATGATCATCTACAAGTACGTTAATAGACATGCGCGCAAGATGCACACCTCATATGTTCGAACCTAGACCAGTACAATAATGTACAGTAAGAACCAGAACGTCGAAAAGCACTAATGGGGCGTGGGGTTCAGCGATACCACATCGCCATCGCCACCCTAAGTGAAACTACGTCTGGCATATACAGGAAGATCACCAAAGCTAGGGCTGTCTACACTTTCTTCTAGTTTGGAAAGACTCCTGACCAGCGTAGCAAAGCGATGGTTGGATTTGTCATACGTACCACACTCATTGATAACCTGGAGTCCCTGCTGAAAGAACTCGGTGATTGCCTCATGGTGATGAGACTAGCTCTGAATGAAAAGACTCAATTGAAGCTCATCACAGAATATGCCATGACCTGGACCCAGAAGTTAACGGAACTGTTCTCTCATAACCTCGTTTTATACTAGTCCCAAGAGATGACAATAACTTGTTACTTTGGGACCGCTACGCTCGTGTAGGCAGAGACTATTACTCTTGGCCGGATGTGATTGGACCACATGGTGTAGGACAGGTAAACTGCAATGACCAGCTACTTCTCTCATTCTGAACCGAACTTAGTCTGACCATCACCATTGCCCTGTTTCAGTTACCCGACACCACAATGCTCCCTGGGTGCATCCCCGATCTAAACATTGGCATTTAATCACGAGGCACTGTGACATCCAGGATATACATATCACCGGAGCCAAGAGGAGTCTTGATTGCTGGACTGACCACCTGCTGGCATACTATATTTTATCATCGCCAGTAAGCGGAGACATCTGAAAGGATACACCAATAAGATGCTGGAGGTCCAAAGACTATCTGACCCTAAAAACAGCTATACAGCTTACAAGACGAAGCTGACCTTGATAAAGCTTAGGCTACTTTCCGGGATGTAGCTTACGATTCGGCATAACTCACTCGTTGACACCCCAGACGGAAACATCGGGACCGGTTTGATGCAGACAACGAAGATATCATCATCCTTCTTAGACATAAACAGAAGTAACGAGCTGGTTCCACGACGTGTAATCAACAGCCAAGCGTGACTACTCCACGTATATCAGGAACAAGCTGCAGACTTAGCTACGGTATATTAATTTACAGTGAATTTACCGTGAACCATCGGGTATGAAGCCAAAGCTTGTAAATGATGGACAGATGGTGTCAGGCAAAAGAAAACGTACAGCAGGATGCTGACGCGCACAACGCGAATAAGTTCTGTGCTGGTTTGAAGGCTGTGTACGGCCCCTCTTCCAGTACCAGGACTCCTGTTCGAAATGCCGTTTGCACCCTATTTACCGAGACGAGGGACATAATATAGCGGTAGAGCGACCACTTCAGCTAGCTGCTCATCGGGCAAATCTCAGATCGACTAACATGCAATCCAGGACATGCCTCAACGCCCAGACCTAGCATCACTTAATAACCCTCCCACCACTAAGCAGAAACAAAAAGCTATCAAGCCGGTTCATCAATGGAAAACGCCAACCCCCGATGAGACTAAACTTAAACTAAACTAGTTACTAAACTAGATACTCCTGATATCTTCAAAGTGGGAGTAGAGGCGATAGCTGTCAAGCTCAATATTTCGGGAGGATGGGGTATAAGACCAAAAATGATAAAGCGTCGTGCGACAACCACAAGGTATTTCAGGAATCATCATTGTATAGACGATCATGACCAGCGTCATCGTTACCCGCATTACACGCCACCTGCTGGATGATGTGGTCTCCCAGTGCCAGTGCAGTTTGAGAAGCAGCAGAGGGACGATGGGCATAATAATTGATTGCTATGCGATATATCCGCGAGCAGAACCTTAACCTTTACATTCTCTTTGTGAACCTGACAAACGCTGTTGACGCCTGTAGTCCTGAGGGTCTGTGCCAGGGCTATTCTATCTAAGCTTGGCTATCCTACTATACAACGTTCGTCATGATTATCCAACCGTTTTATGACGGCATGATAGCTCGCATTGTGGAAACTTTCTTTATGTCCGACAACTCCCACGGCGTCTGGCAGGGCTGCGTCCTGGCGCCCACGCACTCTCTGGCGCACTCTCTGAAACAAACGGCGGAATCACCGTCCGCTACAGATATGATGGCTGATTCTAAGAGGCGTCTGAAGGCGAACACCAAAGGCCCTGATATTCACTGGGAGATATTCCTTTCACAATGACTGCACACTTTGTAGTACTCAACGAATCAGACTTGCAAGAACTTGTCAGCTCCCTCTAAACAACAGCAAAGCCGTTTTGATTGACCAACATCCTGCGGAAAACAGAAGTGATGCTTCAGTTAGCACATGGTCTCACTCAACCAGAGCCTGGTATCAAGATTGAGGGCACGAAACTCAGCAACGCTGACAGTTTTACCTACGTACGTTTGGTGTAATCCTACCTAGCTGTATTGTGATACCTCGCATTTGCACACACATTGCTATATTCCTGGCTAGGATATCTCAGTGCAACGTTGTAGCCGTTAGCAATTACCGATACAATACTCATATCGTTTAAATTTGTGGATTTAATTTTGATTGTAATAAATCCAGACTATAGAAAGCAGACGGACACTTGTTCATGTAAGAAACATCGGTAATATTATGCTGCTAATTATATTTCATTGAAAGCATTATCAGGCCTACATTGGTAAAAATCACCGTAGCGGGTGTTACAATTTCGAATTTCGTGTCAGTTGATTCGGAAGTTACTTGTATGTAGAGCCTAGACCACTCGCTATGAATATGCATAAAGTTCCGTACTGTGGCAATAAATGCGTACGTTTCAGCAGGTACAAAGTTATATTTAGAGTTAGGTATAATAAAACGGTGTAACAGTGTATCGTAAGCTATCACGACGAAGAGTAATGTGATTCACGTTCAGTCAACCCAGATGGGTATATACACGCTGCTATATTATATGTGAATGAAAATTAACCTAATTTCAAACATTAGTTCACTCACTTGTTACTTCAATCGTCACATTTGCTTCGAATGAATATCCATACAACAAAATAATTAGGAGCGTGTACGTATCCTCTTCATTGAGCTGGGTATCGATGACTTTCATTTCGCCACCGCTGGTGAAAAAAAGGGTAAAAGGGTGAATGCATTTCATATTGGGTCAATTTTGGTGCTAAATTCGACAAAATTGCCTTCCAAGCTCAATTTTGAGATTTTGCCCTTCAAAATGGCCGCCATATTTTATCAAAATGTACATACTTGAATTGTCAAATATGACACTGTGGGGTGCTGAAGGCAATGAATATATGTTACACGTTCGATTACGGGGGGTTTGACTCAACCACTAGTCTAAAGACTAGTTAGTGAGGACGCTATAAATGTGGGTTGCTAAAATAACGGCATCACTATATAATTGCTCCATTTGCTCGTATGAAGAAAACATTACTCAATTAGTCTACTCTCATTCTGTGTAGATACTACAACATCAGTATAGCTTATTAATAGGCGGGTGACAATAGTGATTGATTATTGCTACAATAAATGCATACTTATTAATATTCCAAATTGAAGTCAGAAATGACGAAAAAGGAACAAAATCGTGCTCTTCATTTGGGCCTGTTCCTCTTAAGTAATTAAACGTGATTTATAACAACCTTGGAAAATTGTGTTCAACTCCTAGAATAGAGATCGCACTAACTCCTACATAAATTCGTTACAACATCGATTTCTTTATACCGGGTATTTCGTATCTCGCTATTCACTGGATTGTTAGTGTACTAGATGATATCAAACTTTCTACAAATTAAATAGTGAATGTTCCCGATGCCATGAACGACATAGTTTAGATTAGTGAGGAAAGGTTCAGGAAGGACAAAAGTCCTCATAGATGACTCTGCAATCAAGCAACCCAGTATAATAAATAACAGGCACCGCAATTTCTGAAGAACTTGTCAAGAGAATTCTTGAAATAATTAACACTTGTTGACATCACCACAATTTCTGGAAGGCTATTCCACTTATCTGGTATTCTCTGTGAAAAGACATATTTCCTGACATCTAGTTTACAACGTTTACTCTGAAACTTGAAACAATGAACACGAGTTGTTGTAACGTTGGATAATTCAACGAAACTATCAAATGATAAACCATCGATACCATGAACAATTTGGAAGACTTGGAGCAAATCACTACGAATGTGTCTCAATTCAAGTGACGTGAGACCAAGAATCCTCAGCCTATCTTCATAAGGTAAGTCTCTCAGATAGCCAACCAATTTTGTAGCTCTCCTCTGGACATTTTCCAACAATTGGTTACAGAATTCCATACTTGAACGGCATACTCGAGGTGTGGTCTTACCAATTGCTTGTAGGTTTAACAACGATATCCCTTTGAAGAAAATATTAAAATGACGTTTAATCCAACCGAAAATCCTCTTACTGGCAGCTTCAGCACATTGCCTGGAAGGTTTAAAAGACGAATCTATAGAGACACCACGATTTTCCCCAACATTTACCTGCTGAAGGTTCCGATCATTTAGGTTGTAGGAAGCTATGTCATTTCTATAACCGACATGCACCACCTTACACTTGTCTGCATTAAACAACATTCACAAGTCAGAAGACCAGTTGAAAACATGTCGAGGTCATTTCGAACACATTTAGCATCTTCCTCCGATGTTACTTCCCGATATAACTTGGTGTCACCAGAACATTTCTTAACTATTGAGATAACAGAATTAATGACGTCGTTTATGTAAGCCAGAAAAAGTAAGGGTCAAAGAACCGATCCCTGTGAGACACCACTGGTAACATTCTTTCAGACAGATGAGCAACCAGTTATAACAACCCGGTGCTCCCTACTTTGCAGCCACTCTTGAATCCACCCATGGGCGTGGATCATGGGGGGGGGGGGGGGCGGGGG
>JAODUJ010236979.1:0-10390 GCA_027564615.1 Psolus chitonoides
GACTGAATAGTGTCCCGAGGAAGGGTCTAAGGGAGGGCCTTTGAGATATTTTTGGATTTCATAAAGTGCCTATATGTGATATGGTGCAATATTTACAGGTATATAGATATACTGCTCATATAATGACACTGAGGCTTTATGACAAAAATGTGTATAAAACAGGGGCGTCAATTTCTTCTCAATATTGGAAGGGGGCATTGATGATTTTTCCAAATGCTTTGCGCACTTGGGGGTTGGTCTACATAAGGTAGTGACGCCCAAGTTGGGGTCCAGGGGCTTAGCCCATGGAAGCCAAGCGTAGTGGTGTATTCTAGCGGTCTCAGAGCACCTAATTTCAAGTCTGGAAAAAAGTGTGGGAGGAGGCGCTTGCCCCCTGTAATCCCGCCACTGCCTACCACTATATATAATTTTATATAAGCTATAGGGGTATAGGAGTTTACGTTACGAGGGCATGTAGAATGGACACGAACTAGGTAAATGTTCTTGTTTTTTACACGATGTTTCCAATGGATAAAAATGTTTGCCATTGACTATTGTTCTTCGGTAGGATATACCCAATGAATTATTCTGCGTCATCTAGGCTGAAGTATTGAAACTATATTGACTCCTTGATTGATTACCGTAGCTAAGTTCATATTTTTGAAATCACGGAACGCAATCATATTGACAAGATTATTTCTCTTGTCACGTTTAACACTTCCAAATTATCTCCAGGATTTGCTATAAAAACCTTGATCTTTAATTTGGCAGTTGACAGGTGTTTAAAACTGGTGGATTCATGGTTTACGAACACGCCATATTAAGATATACGGCCACAAAGAAGTCGTGAATCACGAAAACGTGGGAGCTTCATGGGAGCCCCGTCTGAATGCCCCCGCGGACTCACTTTTGAATACCCCTTGGGCGACCCTCCGCACCGCCCCTGATAGAATGTGACGGTTAAAAGAATATCCCTTAAGGAATTCAAAGTACCCCTTAAGGAAGTCTCTGGTACTCGTTAAGGATGTGTTTGTAGGTATGGGTGTGTGTGTGTGTGTGTGTCTGTGACGCCTAGCTTGTAACCACTCTAAGTCAATAACGCAAGGTCTAATCATTATCATACTTGGGTGGTGGATTACCCATATTGAGTAGATGGTCGCTATTGCTTTCGGGGCCAATCTCATCGATATTCATCAGTGGGCGGGGCTTAGAAGCAATTTCTTCAAATGTCCGATTTTGTTCAAATTTGTTTTGGTGGCATTGGTAGGAGGTGGGGTACATGCCCAGGTTAGTACATTATTGCATCTCATCAATATTCATGAGGGGCGGGGCCAAATGTAATTTGGCTGAAAATTGCTCGTAACCACTGTAAGTCAATGACACAAGGTCCGATCATCCTCATACTTGGGTGGTGGATTACCCATAGTGAGTAGATGGTCCCTATCGTTTGCGGTGACGATGTCAGTCTCATTAATATTCATGAGTAGGCGGGGCTTAGAAGCAATTTCTGCCCAAGGTACTGTGCCTTGCCTGAGCACACGCTGCAACCACCGAATGTAATTAGTACACAGTTCTTATTGATTTTGGGGGCAGTCACCGGTCATCTGATGTGAACAGATCGAACACTGAAAACCTTGTAAAGACTGTTACTTGATAAGGCATTGAACTGCAATTGGAAATTCTACTTGGTATATGTATATTCTCCAGAGGGAGTAGTCTATATATGATCATGTGCCTATTGTGTTTGGTTAGGTGAAAGGTCATATGGAGTCATTAACGGGTGACCATGCGAATGGAAGCATTTTGGTTTATTTTTACTCTGTTAATTTGTTCTGGGTCGATTGTTTTCAGTTTTAACTGATGTCATATTCATTACTAACTCTCCATGTGGTGTTATCGGTGTATGCGCGGGTCATGATCGTAGTTAGTACATGCCCAGTAGTGTTTTTGATGGAGGAAAATGGTCATCTGAGATCAATAGTAGTCCAACTTTGAAAACATTGTAAAGACCATAGCTTGATAGGTCAAGCTTCATCTGGATGTAAAAGCACTGTAACAATCAGTGTGAGCCAATATTGATTGGCAACATGGATGAGAATACAGAAAACACAGAACTGATATTTTAATTTGTTTTTCATGGTTACAAGACGCATTCTATAAACTGTCTTCATGTGAATGGATTCTTTATCATGTCATATTTTTGATATTTCAGCATGCCAGATGAGAATAGATCCATAGATCAACATGATGCTCAGTTATAGAGATTTTCTCAGTTATAACCAAAAGAAGCGCAGAATTGTGGCGTCCTTGATCTTCAAAATGGACAACGAGCAAGGTCTGAGGTGCCCCTGCAGGATGCCGGACGTGCATCGGGAAGGGGGAAAAGCGAACGAAGGACCTCCAGAAGCCATCGAAATTGGTACACTCTGTGGATATTTTGATGTGATATTCGTCATATTTCTTTTCTCTGAATTTCAGGGGCCTGTTTGCCAGTAGGGGCCCACAACGTTCTCTCATCCCTGGCGCAGAGTATTGTGATCATTGGTCAATATGTTATTTCACACAGAGTTTATTCTGCTAAAATTGTAAACCCATCAGTGAGATCAATCGCTTCTTCATCTTCAAAAAGTAACACAACATAAATAAATTTCCCTCATATCACCTCTAATATATCAGTTATGGCAAAAGAAAACTTGTGTTCAATTTTGGTGGCCAGCCCCTTCTAGTATTCAAATTTCCTGTACGTTCGCGAAGGCTAGCCGTTAACGAGTGACCATGCGAATGAAAGCATTTTGGTGGATTTTTACTCTGTTCTTCAGTTTCTGGGTCGATTTTTTTTCTTCAACTGATTATAACATATTTATTACCAACTCTTCATGTGGTGTTATTAGTGTATGGGTGGGTCACAAAACGAAAGAAAAATCCAAAATGGTGTATTTGGACTCTGCATGTGGTGTATGCGTGGATCGAGGCTTCAGATTTGCCATTGAAGATGTAGCGACTGCAATTCTGATCTTAATCTCTTGCACTGATCTTGCATCAGCCCCTAAATACTTGAACTGTGCCATTGTTTCAAGTTCTTGACCTCCAATGTGTACCGTCACTTCCATCTTTATGACCTTGCTCTTCTCAGCACTGATTTCCTTGCCAAGTTGTTTTGTACTTCCTTCTAGTCTTATTGTAAGGTTGGTAAGTTCATCAGGGTGTCCTGCTATAAGGTTGATGTCATCTGCAAATCTTATGTTGGTGATAGTTCTTCCGCCAACATTCACTGTTCCCTAAACCCATCAAGAGCTTCCATCATGATTTATTCTAGGAAGATATTGAATAATGTGGGCAACAATAGACATCCTCGCCTGACTCCAACTCGGATATGGAACCAATCGTTGATTTTATCACCCAGTAAGCCAGTACTCTTGAACGCTTGGTAAAGGGCCTCGAATGCATTTACAATCCCTTTGCTGATTTTAAACTTCTTCAGTATCTCACAGACTCACACATTCCATCTTGCCAGAAGTTATGGATAAGTGATTTTGGATCTGTACAGTACTTCTCATTCAATAGCCTGAGATTGAAGATTTGCTCTACTATGCTGCGTCCTCTCCTAAATCCTGCTTGTTCCTCTGCTATTAAAATCACTCGTAGGACTATCTTACTTGGGTGACTGATCAAGCTATTTGTACGGTAGTTGCTACACGACTTGGGGTCTCCTTTCTTATGAATTGGGATGATGAATAATTTCGTCCACGCAGATGGCCAAAGTCCTGATGTCCACACTTTGTTGCAAAGTCTAGTATAGGCATCAACTGTTGTATGTCCACCAATCTTGAGTATCTCTGCAGACATATTGTCGATTCCTGGAGATTCCCCATCTTTGAGGCTTTTATTAGCTCAACCGTGGTTGTAAGAATTGGTAGATCGTCTTCTTGCTCTGTGTTTGCCATTCCCCTCCAAATATGTAACAGGTTCTGATCTGCAGTCAGCTGATACAGTAGTTGTGGAGTTCCTCACAATAATCCTTTCATCTGCTGGATATTAACCTTCGTTCAGTGAGAATATTGCCATTTTGGTCTTCTACCACTGTTGTCCTGATGTCTTTTCTTTTGGTTAGGTTTTTGATCATCTGAAAAGCTGCTGCTGTGTTATTGCAATTCATATTGGTGTTAATGGTTTTGCACATACATTTGTACAAGTTTATATACTACTCTATATTTGGATGAGTTTTATTGAATGCATTTGTTAAATTATTTAGCTGTATTTTTTTTCAGAGCGGGGAATACAAATGCAGGAAATTTGTTTATGAAAAATGAAAATCATCAAATTGTTTTCAGTATAGAATAATATATTAAGTTTTGAATAATCATTATTTGGAGTTTCTAAATGACAGAAATCTACAAGGCCATCTATGTTATATCTTCACCAATAAAAAAAAGTCTCTATACAGGTGAGACAATTCGGAATTTACTTCTCAATCAATGTTAGAAGCTTAAAACCAATATAGTCATTATGTGATGGGAAAATGTACATAGTAGTTAGAGGTAAATAAAATATTAAGCTTCTTTGGCAATCAGAATATACTGCATGACCTATCTTCAAAGAAAATATGACCAACTTTGATGAAGACTGCAGCAACTACAAGGTAAGTAAGTGTCAATCATATAATACTAAACATCCTTACTTTACTTTTACCAAGACCATCTGAAGTCTCAAGCAATGATCTGTCCTATACCTCCATTGCATGATTCAAATCGGCTATATCAAGTCCACACTCATCCTTGAACACATCAATGATATTCTTTCTCTAGATTTACTGCCATAAGTACAGGTTCATAAAAAGACACAGGAGATATAGGAAATAAAATGTTAGATATACCTATGGGTTCAGGAAGTCAACTATGGCTTATCGAGGAACCCTCGATCATGTATGAACACCGGCGATAGCTCACGTTCTCTTTTTGAACAGTGTTCAGAGGGTATTGAGACGGACGTTTAACCATACAATCCCATCCTGCTCCCGGGAACGCCATATAACATCCCCATCTGACGGACGTGAATGCGACTCTCAGCCTTTAGCCACTTTCCTAAATGCTGAAAGAGGTTGTAGCAACCTGACCGTCACCAATGCAGGACAGACTTGCCGAACCTAACCAATGAACCTGATTTTCCCTGAATGAATAGCTCTCCCACTACAATGACACCATCAACAACTTGTTGATGAACCCCGAAACAGCAAAATCATCAACAACTGCTACAAAGCTTTTTGACGAGCAAGTAGACACTGAGTGGGTTTTAACCCGGGACTATTTAGTGCAAGTAGAACACTCAATCCACTGCTACCACGCTACCACTTTTGCTTACTCATATAGAGCAATTTAGAGGTTCATACTCTCTCATTCACCCAGTCTTTGTGCAAACCTATTTATCATTGACATGAAATAAGCAAATATAAAATTTCTGGGGTAGATTGTCCTTGGCTGTTTAGCAGTCATGACTGCCATGAATTTGCTGCATTGAAAGTGCTGCTTATCACACATGTTGACCTGCTGTACCAGGCACATGCAACTGGTAAACATTTACCTGCCATTCTAAATATGTTCCTGGTGACCCCAACCAGACAACTAGCGGCCTATAAATAGCATCCATATATTACAAGAGCGACAAAACCACCTTAGAAAAAGTCCAACAATGTGCAGCTCTCTTCGTTCACAACAGTTACAACTATGAGGACAGCGTTTCAAAAATGCTGGAAGAACTACAATAAGAACCACTTGAAGCAAGACGCACCAGATTTTGACTTATAGCTATCTGCAAACAAGTGCATCAGATTACGCCTTCGAACATACAGCTCCAGAACCTGAGGGGGTAACCCTAGTGGATATCATGCGCGACCATGGACTTCCGAAAACACCCTAAACAAGTATTTTGCCTGGTCTAAAATGCACCCTATACAAGTATGGCAAGTGTGAAATCCTACCCTTAACAAGTATTGGCAAAATTTCACCCCCTAAGAAAGTGAAACGTTCCTTTCACGACCCTTAACACATGACTGTCAGTGTTGCCATTCCTTATTGGTTGTAATGAATGTAATGCTATTGCCCAGTGTGTATAATGAGTGGAGATAAATCTGACCATGAGGAATTAATTTAGAATGACCACCCTGGCAATAATGTCAATTCATCAAATCATCAAATCTATTCATCACTTAATCTATGCAGGCCTGGCCTCAATAGAGAGATTGCAGTTGAATAGACACGACCAACAATAGAAGTTACTGATGGGACGCAAGAGCGGACTTAATTAGCGCCATGGCGGACATAATGCGGGTTAAGGGGTTGCAGGGGGTTATGGATGCGGGGTGAGGGGAGGGGATGCAGGGGAATTGGGTGTAGGTGGTGATGGTAATGTTAATTGTGATATTGAGTTGGGTGGAGGGGGCAGTTTTGAAAAATGTTGAACTAATTTAATAAAAAAGTGAACGTATCAGCTCGTAGAGATGACAACTGCTCCCCAGACTCTAACCTCTTAGACCATCTTTATCTGGGACCAGCTTATACCAGTAGGTGTATTTTTTGGTGTATTACATTCTTAAATAATTTAACAAACATTTTTTGCATTAATTTTAGGTTATTTTCAATTTGCCATTAAAAATAATACAGTAACTTCACCATGTAATTAGTAAGCACTTTACAAGTTTACATGTAGCACTACTTGTGAAGTCCAGTAATCCCAGTAATCATATGAAATCCAAATTTTTGATGTGAAATTCTTTGTTTATCATTCAATTGTGATTATGTGATGCTATGTGTACATGTATACATATGTGTGTCCAGGTGGGGGGGGGGGGGGCAGAGGGGGGACCATTTGACATTCCATACACAGTACAGCTAACAAATTTATTCAATTTACAGCCTATTGCCTGGTTATTGTTGACAAGAGTATTAAATTACAACAATGTGAGTTATGAGCAAGGAGCATTACCATGTCATGTACAGTAACATCCCTGCTAATTGCAGGAGGCCCGAACAAATTTATAAAATTTGCACTATCTTTAGACTAATAAAACATGTTGACATTAATTTATTGGCAGACTTCAAATTCACTAGCAGGGGTGGTCCAGGAGTCACAACCACCAGCCCTGAAACCCCTACCGCCCTAGGCAGGGTGCCTATGGGCCTATTGGATGCTTCTTTTCGAGTCGGGACCTATACGGTATACCCATCACCTTGTTGGTTAAAAATAATAATAAATATTACTGACCTTACATTTTTCTCTTCCAACAGCAGGGTTCGCGCTAGATTGCGTCCATGGCCCTTTTTTCAGTGATTTGGACGCAAAAATATCAAGTCGGTCACCCCTATTGCGTCCAATTTTCGCAACAAGAACCGAAAATTTCAGGTCGGACTCCAACATAAGGCTGCACGGTTATTCGGTCTAAGGTTAACCGCGGTTATGGTTTTGACTCGGTTAGCAAAAACGAAAAAAAAGGGAAACCGAAAAAAAAGATTTGAAAAGAAAGAAAAATGTGGAAAAAATCGGCACAATAACCGAACCATTTCAGTTACTAACCGACAATTTTTGGTTAGTGTGGTAGATTGTATACATGACTAACCAAAATGACCGACAATATTTGGTTATTAACCGAACAATTTCGGTTATTGTGCAGATTTTTTCCACAATTTTTTTGGAGGAATAAAAAATAATAAAAAAAATATATTTTTTTTGCTGACCGAAATAACCGGTTTAACCGGTTGTCAAATCGGTAACCGTCCGGTTATTGATTCGATGATAACCATGCAGCCTTACTCCAACATTTTGTGGAAAAGGGGTTATGGGGTACATTGGTCATTGGACCCCAACATTTTTGGCCCAGCGCGAACCCTGAGCGACAGATCTAGAAGTGAATTCTAGGGAAGGGTGGGCAGGCACATGTACTCAAATACTATTTCAGGACCAATTGAAGTGGGGCGAATCATGAAATGTGCACAAAAATGTCATCGACTTGAAAATTCTATGGGAGGGCAGACGGGATGCCCTCTGTGCCACCCCCTGGATGTGCCACTGTGATGAAGGTAAAACTAGAAATAAACTTGAGACTTGAACCCTCCAAACATTGTTAAAAGCATTCCTTAGACAAAATTTCATAGAGATTACTACCTACTGTAAGTAAGGTAAGGTAGTCCCATTCACAGAGCTTCCAGGAGACATCTGTTACCTACTATACTGACCGGAAATAATGCACTTTCTCAAGTGTTCATAATCCGCCACAAATTTACACTGTAACACAGTTGGAGGGCATGATTCTTTGATTTCTATTCTAAGTTGTCAAATATCATTCTTTGAATGTGGTCTGTTTGCTCAGAATCAATGACACTTGTTACCAATTCAAGGGAAATAACTTCAGTGCTTCGCTTGATCACCCCCATTGAAATACTAGTAGTAGTACACAGAGATGTGCCCAGGTAATCTTGAGTGTCGGGTGGGCATATCAGAAGCCCACCCTGCTTACGTTGATAAGTGTGGGCAAGGCTAGAACCCCCCCCCCATATCTGCTGAGACCTAATCAATGTTGTAAGATCGTGTTTGGAAAAAAATAAATTGCAAGGGAAAACAAAACGTATAGTAAAATCAAATTGGAAATGATGTTTCGTCGAATATCTCCGAAAAGGTTACACGCATTCTATTTATATAAATAGATTACAGTGCCCACAAACTGACAGGTACTTCACACCAAGCACTAAAATCCACAGTACTCATACGGTGTCGTTACAAATCTATTAACCCCTATGCACTGAATTTAAAATTTTCCAAAGTGGCCATGCGGCAACACGTCTCTTATTGTTCACGCGGAGTTTGTCACTGCGCTGCTTGCCGCATTGTTCGAGCATATGTCAGGGTAGTTAGCAGTCTGCCGACTCAGTGTTACAGTCGCTTTGGGGCTTCCCACACTGCACGGCCATAACAACCACACAAAAGCTGTGATGTTGGCTCACTGGTGGTGAATATGGTGTCATATCCACGTTTCCCTGAGCCATGGCAGCACTGTGTGACTGTTTAACTGAATTTTAAAATATATTTTCATGGAGGATTAATCATGATGTCACAGATGAGAGGGTTATACTCCAGTGTTAAACATCCCATACAAAGTAATGCAGTACTTAGTTCTAGCCTAGTTCCAGTGAACTATGTAGTGAACAGTATGAACATTGCTAGAGGACCTCTTGCATGTGTCATGGGTGCTGAACCATGACTGTAACTGACGTAACTGCTGGAATTTGCACACAACATCGCCGGGCGCCACCTACCATCTGCCGTTGTGGTCGCCCTTTTCCCAACTTGACCACCTCCGGCTACCTGTCTTGCCTTGTTACATAAAGGGTTAAACCGTAGCCATGGTCCGTGGTAACCATGGTTCTGTAATACTCAGTAGCAATATAAAATACTAAATGAAATTATTCGGTAGCTCAGGTCTTCTCCTATATAATAAAATTAATGAGAAATTAGTTTAAAATGGCCGATGATATTTATTGTGAGAAAATATGCTGCTAAAAATATATCGTTTTGACATTAATGAAACCTCTGTGCGTGACTCAGACAATATTTTCAGTACAGTGGTTTAGTACTTATGAATTAGGAAAAAGAAACGGTAACTCATATCCTCAAAGTACAAGCCACATATAGTAACAGCATTTGATGGTGGACTACAACATAGCTGAAGTAACAATATCACACCAACAATTTTCTATAAAATTTGCTTTGAAAGGGGTCAAAACTGACTTTGTCGCATATTACGTAACAGTCTTCATGACGTAACGAGAGTTACCGATATCAGCAAAAAAGACAACAGTCCATTTTGCAGTAGCCTACATTATATATGGAGAATTTTCAAATACAAAGAAAACTAGCCCTCGAACCTCACAGCGAGGTTTTAAAACATAAATTTGGTAAAATGTAACAAAGGTTTATGTAAGACATCAATATGTATAAACTCTGCATTTTTTCCCGTAGATGGTAGGATTTTTCCCTGTAAAAAGCGATACAATGTGTTTAAATAGCGTTCGTATGGTATTATGGGTAGTTCACCAGTAACCCTACATACGTCACGAACATCGCAAGAATTCGTCCATTCAAAATTCAAATACAAATTAACTAAGTGATCAATAGTTCTGATTTTTGATGTGGAGATTTCTGACATAGGAAGGTACGTTCCCACAAGTTTAAAGCGAATGGATTACGTGTCGCTTGACCTTCAATAAACCACCGTACTAGTCACCTAATATATTGTAAATATGATTAAATTTCTTTATTCGCAGATGATTGTGATGCTGACGGTTATGCTCTTACCTATCATCGTGGACAAGAGTTCTCTACCAAGGACAGGGACAACGATGATTATGACTACAGCTATTATTCT
>JAODUJ010237090.1:0-10390 GCA_027564615.1 Psolus chitonoides
TGTGTGTGTCACGCCGCTTGTGAACACGATGAGTGAAGGATGCTACATGTAGGTCTGACTCCTGTCATACTTTGTAGGTAGGTTACCCATGGTGAGTAGATGGTCCCCATTGTTTTACAGATTCCTCTTTGCCAGCAAGGAATCGAAACTATGAAAGTATCTCCATTTACAACAATTTTCAGTGGTTTCGGGTCGAAACGGCGAATAAATTTTGTTCTCCTAAAAGTAAATTCCGTTCATCGCACTAAAAAAGCCATACATTCCGTCCATCGCACCAAAGTCTGTCCCTCGAAAAAACTTTGCTCGCTTACTGCACTCCCTTCAGATTTTCATTTTTTCTTCAAACTGATCGAGTGATTGATTGTTATCAATCAATTGATACGTTAGAGAGTTTTACATATATCACAGCATTTTTTCCTCTGAAATCTTCATTTTCGTGCAAAAAAACATGAGGGACGGAATTTTGACCTGATTTTTCAATGATTTTCCTATATTTTCCTAATTATACGAAAGCAATAGAAAGTTTCATTCTGATCATTGCATTTCCCATAACATGAACTTTTGGGTACAAGAACAAAATCAGACTACCATGCACAATGTATCCCAATTCTGAGTTAGGTCATTTCATTCCAATTCCGTCCCACGCATTCAAATGATGTACTTTCTGACTATTTATTCGGAATGGTAATTTTTTGGGGTGATCCAATATTACTTCAGTGGGATAAATAAATTTCTCCCACTTGATTGACCCAACTTTTGAGATTTTGGCGTGACCAATTTTGGCTTTGGCCCAGCAGTGTCACACACACATATACAGATGCACACACACTGTAAAGAACCAATTACTAGAAAGAACGACTGCAAAGAATCAATTACAGTATATTGAATGATGGCAGAACTCACCATCCAAAGAAACCTTTTTCTCATTTTTCAGGAGATAATTGTCTGTGTCGTTTTCATATACAGGCTCCACTTTTACGATAACATCACCTATCACTGAAAAAATGAACAAAATTGGAAATTAGAATACAGCAGGGGGTTGCCATTTGACATAAATCTCCATGTGCTGTTTCCTTAAACATTTCACCATTTGAAACTCCCATTGGCTGTCAAGAAACAATTTTGATGGGGAATTAATTTTGGACATAATCTGGCCAAGAATTTGGGCAAAATAATGTGCAAGGTGTACATGTAAAATAACATAAAATTGTGGGATTTAACTCATGTAAATATTGTATTATGATGAAGTGTTCAAAGTTTACCCGAACATATTCTTCAAATTGGCCAAATTTTGCCTGTGGCGTTTGATAATTATATTACATGTTGGCAGAACTTACCATCAAAAGAATCCTCTTCCTCGTTATTTAGCAAAGTATTGGGTGCATCATCTTCTGGCTCCACTTTAACAATAACACCACCTATACAATGAAAAAACACAATATTACAAGTGCCTTGGAGGGAACAAGACAGCAACTATACTGTGTGATTCCTTGCAGTACTTTGGAAGCTTGGACATGGCAACATTGGTTTGGTGAAATCTTACTGATAGCTTGACTTGTTGTACAGTGACCATGTCAAGTTTGTATCCATCAACTAGAAGCCAACTTTCTGTGAGATTTTATTCTAAACAAGGAGGTTCTTGCCTGCTTATGTGATATCTGGCTTTCCCAATCACAATTTGTATTCTGTATTGACTCTATTGAACGCCCGGGGGCGTGACATTTTTCGAAAGGGGGGCATTTATCAGGGTTGAATTGTCAACTCAAATTCTTACCTTACAAAAGCTTCTTGAGGCTTCTCATGCCTGGTAACATTTAAATCACTACTATTGATTCACCCAATTGTGTGAAATAATTCGCTACCGAGTCCAGCCGGCTGAACGTATAACTGAGTCAATGGAAGTTTTTCATTGACTAAAGCATGTGGGAGAGAATGTTGAACACAAAGATTGCATTGAAGAGGTCGCGTATGTTGCCTACCACGCGGACTTGATTCACTGTTGCACCGACTGCATACGTACCTAAATAACTAAATTTGTACTGCACTAATACAGTGGATTGAATGCATGTAACAAACCACGTGGCGATCTCCAATGTCACTGTGCCCTAGTGTTTCCCCAGGTACCTGCACTTGTACGAGAGAAAGATATCCCAAGGAATATTGTTGTTTACTTGTTGTACAGTAGTACACAACAATCACCCTACTAACTGTAGTGTATATCAATGCGTGTGCAGCAGCACAGCACCATCGTTCGTGTTCATTTACTATGACAAAATGAGGTAGGTTTTTGTTTCTTAATCGGCACGACAGTCCAGGACACTAATAAGGTAAGAGAAGCCAGACATTTTGTTGGGAATAGGTTCGTTTATTGAGGAGTGCATAAGGAAAAAATAGGGGGGGGCATTTATTGAAGAGGGGGCGTTTACTAGAATAAATACGGTAGGCTATTATATTTAACAAAACAATACATAGTAATGGTAGTAGGCCTATTTCAAATTATAATGTCTGGGAAAATTGAACAAAATAAAAGTCAATTTGGATTGTCGTGTTATCAGAGTAGGTAGTTTTGTCTTAGTATGCCTAAGAATATGTGTATCACTAAAAAAAAGTATAAAAATTTGCCCCAAGATATTTCCACGGGGGGCAACTTGACCCCCCTGCCCCAACTGGCTATGCCACTGCCCTGTACCTATGTACAACTATACCCCAGCCCCCATAATAATGATGTTTTCTAATCCAGTATAGTGAGCTTAACACCATCACCCCTGGATTCTATCTCTCTCAATCCCCACAATCATATCAAGGCCTTCTCACATCTTGTAACAGAATCCCCCATATATTTATAACTAAACTGCTCTTTAACTTAGCCTTAACAGATTAGTCCCCCAAATCAATCTGCTAATGTATTGGCAACCATCATCCCTCCCTAGCACCTAATTCACACACGCAGGCCGTGTCACGCAGAACAACGTATCACAAGCTGTGTAGTGTAACGCTATCCTAATCAATTTCTCTCTCTCTGATTCTGTAGATCCTGCTGCATATCTTAATGCAAACTTTAATACTCCTCCAAGGCTCTGCATACAATCTATCGGCCATCAAAAGACGCAACACTTTAGTTGAGCAAACACTGACGCGTTGGCCAATGCAGTGTTCGCCCGTCTACGATCCAAACGGTCTAGAGATCGCAGGCACGTGTTGTATACAATTGCATCCCGGATTTGAAGGGATGGGAGTAACAAGTGCGTGACCTAATCAGCGACAATTTATCTAATGAACCGACGGAGACGTCATAAAACTAGGGCTGCCAACTAGTCTACTAGTCTAGGGTAGTTACTTTGTTTTCTAATTTGGCGCTATATAAATCTCATTTATTATTATTATTATTATTATTACTGTAGTGTGGACCTTTGGTATTTTAAAATATCAATCTGAATTAGGGACTTGAATATGAGCATTTTGAGAGGATGCCTGATTCAAATTAGTTGACATTAACATGTTATAATTTTACTAGGAATGTAATATTATTTACGTAATTTAGTTGCATAATAATGATGATACAAATCTATTTTCTGGATACCAGTATTAATGAAAAGTGACTTTCAAAGCTGACAGCTTTGGAAGTGATGATTCACTGATGCTGATGGAGAGGTCAGCGTCTGAGTATTTAACTGTTTTACAGTTGGGCAACGGTGTAAGGGGTATTTACAGCTAGCGTAAAGAGATCAGAAATTAGCTCTGGATAGAAATGTTCACTTCTAAACAAGACTGAGAATATAAGAAAGATAATGAAGTAGGGGGCAGGGATGGAGGGTAGGCTGGTACAAGGACGGATCCAGAAATTTTTGTAAGGGACGAATGAAGTTGATGTTTGATATTTTGTATGATTTTGATGTGTTTTTATGTTTAAAAAAAGCTGTAAGGGGGGGGTGCCTGTCACCCCCCCCCCCCTCTGGATCTGCCCTTGGGTTGGTAAGGATTTAATGTGAATGGAGAGGTCAAAAAGAAGTAACATTGGGCAACAGTCTAGTGGTGAATACAGATAGCAAAATGAGATAGAAGGAATGAGAGACAGAAATGTTTACTTAGAACAAGGTTGAGAATAGATAAAAGATAGTAGTTAAGTAAAGCCCTGTGGAGAAAGGTGTGGAGGGGGAGGGGCTTGGAGGGTGGCGAGGCTGATTCAATGATGTGGACGTAGAGGTGGGCGAATTGTAACAGCGGGCAATGGTAAAGAAATGTTAACTTCTAAACAAAGCTCAGAATACAAGGAAGATATTAAAGTAAGGGTGGGTGATGGGGGCATGGATTGGTAAGGTTGATGAAGTACAGTAGCTAGATAATAGCGAAGATACTTCATGTAGGCTACCTGTTCATCACTGACTAACAATGTGAATTCCAACCCCAACAATGGAAGATCGATCACCTTACAGGTCTAAACAAAGTTAGGGTTTAAATTATTAGAGTTCCCATTGTTAGATTCAGTTGGCCTACATGGAGTACATGCCGATAATAGATATAAACTTGGAAACCGAAAACATCGCCTAAAAATAACAGATGCAAAAGGGTGTAATAATAGTAGACTGATTCCCTCACATGATGCAGGAGCGATTTTCATGAGTGGCGGGGCCAAGTATGCAATTTACCGGACTGGCGTCACCTTCCCCCAATTTTACCTCACTTTTTACTCAAAATTTCCCAGATTTCTCTCAATTGAGCCCAGAGGTGATGGGGCCATGCCCGCTCTTGCATACATCAGCGATCCGTCCCGCTACTCCTCCCCAAACCCCACTACCTCCAGGCTCCTCCCATTGCAAAGAACGGCTGCTCACGGTGATCATCGAGTATTGGTTTATGTGACTGTTCGTAAATTAACTGAATGCACTAGTGAGCAAAGGAAAGGATGTACGGCCACGGATGATTGACTAGTGTATCCAGTGTATCGGCTGTTTGCATGTTGTCAAGATTCAAGAGTAATCATTCCTAGAGGCTAGAAAATCGACACTGAGAACCCATTGTATGTAAGGTTTTTCCAACCATTTTTTTTAAACATTCAAGTGTTCACTACTGAATTATAAAGTGGAAGAGCCCTAACCACTGAATAAACTGAATCCAATGTAACTGCCATGCTCCCTCTGTCCAAGTGCAACAATGAGGGGCATTGGAGGCAAGTTTCCATGGGAGCCACTAAAAGTCAAATAGTGACAAGGGGGAAATGGAAGCAGGTTTCCATGGCAGCCACACATGCCCACTAGGAGTAAACAAAAAGGCAAGTTTGTAGTTCATAACGTTGCTTTTGAGTTGGAATAAATTATTGATCATAAAACTTGACTGTTTTTTTTTAAACAAACACACGAAACACTGTAAGCCTTTATGTCTCTTAAACTCTATTCAAATAAATGTTTTCAAGGCTGAGCTGGATCAGACAGAAACTACCTAGAGAAAATAAAAAATATTAACGGAAACAGACGTAACATGACACTTAATTACTTCAGAAGGCAAACATTAGGTAATCATGCTAAACATTGATAGGCCCCTGGGCAAGTAGACCCTGGTGCTAAGAATGGACTGAAGATTTCCTGATAGCTTCCGTCTGTTTACGTCATTACAGGCAAACGCCCACGAATGAACCTATTCACACATCTATGTAAACATCCAAAAAACAATGGCAGGCTGAGATATTCTCTGAAGTATTGTACACACAACAAAAATATGTATCGTTACCAAAACAATCTTTCACACAGGTAAACTGCTGGAGTAGGAACGAAGTCCGAAGTACAAAGGTGACAAATACATACAGTAGGCTATTCAGTTGTTGAGTGCTATAACAATATCAACAGACTTGTGTGCAGTAGTGTCAAAAAAGGCTTTTCTACATGCGAACCAGGCTGCCCCAATCGGCCTCAGACGACCAAGTCTGTCTGGGTCACGCTGTGGCCTGGTCCAAAAAGCCTTTGATTTCACGCGCGAACCAGCCGCAGCCGCAGACGGACCTAGACAGCCGAGTTCAACAGTTGGGTCAGATTGCTTGGAAATGTGGCCAACAAGGGGGGGGGTTCCAGTGTTGCCACTTGCGATTGCAACATAGTGGAATATAAAAAAAATTACTTATGAGATGGAATACGTTTATGTTACACGAGTGGCAATACAGGAATCTCGGAGTCTGAAACCGGCCCGCTTTCACACAGCAAAATTCAACTACCGAAACTCTGCTCCGTGGGTGGTCTCAGTTCCGTCTGAGGCCTGGCCCTGCTCCCGACCGAGGCCAGGCACTCGGTTCCAGGTCTCAAGAAATTATCCGAGGCCTGGAACCAGACTTACCCAGTCGGCCTCATATGACTGGTCAGCCTGTACTGTGCAGTTGTTGATTTTGTTTTTAATGGGAAAGCAATTGCTTTGGGAAAATAGATTTGTTGGTTAGGTTCGGCACAGCTGTCCTGCAGTGATGACGGACAGGTTGCTACTACCTCTCTCAGTAGGGCTGATGATTTTCCGTGGCTAGGGTCTGGAAATTCTGTGGAAATATTTCCGAAATCCGTGAAATTCCGTGATTTTCCACAAACAAAACAAAATCCCTCCCAAAATAGAAAAAAATCCCCCCAAAAAACGGAAATTCCGTGATTTTCCGCGGCAAATTTCACAATCGCGGAAAGCTTCGTTCATCGTTTCCAATACTTTCATGACAACGTTTGGTGTTATATTGTTCGTTACTAGTCAATTTCAACTTTAAAGGTGTGAGAAACATTGATTTCCACCAAAATTAATAATTCAAAATGGCAAATTCTGTGATCACGGAAAATCATTGGCCCTACAATTTTCTAGGTGCTGACCAACTATCTTATACTTTTAAATCATCATTTTCAATTTAATTTTTATGTTTATAATTGAACTTTAATGTTCATGAATTTAGAACAGTTTGTTCCACAAATAGCAAATAAATTATGAGGAGTCAATGCTCTTCACTGCCCACCAACCTCCATCCACCTCAAACTATACCTAATTATTATTCCTAATTTTCCCAGACCAAGTGACACTTAACATATTGCCTGGCCATAAATCCTTGCACAATTAATAAATCAAACATCCACTAATAAATTGGTGAGGATGATGTTAATCCTAACCCCTTGCCTGCATAAATATCCCCAAGCTAGCCAATACTCCAATAACAATATATATACCACATAAAACTACATTTGCATAATTGGACAAAGCAAGGGATTTAACATGTTAGGGGCGAAAAGTATGCCAAAGTCTGCATTCGATGGATTAAGAATGGATTTTAGAGGGAGTTCCAAAACTTAAGTCATCAAAGTGCTGAACAAATCCTGTATAGGTGTAAGTCCCTAGTTGGAGGAAATGGCAGTCTTGATTTTTAACCCTGAGGGGGAAAATCTCAAAAACATGGAATATAATCCCAGATATGTACTATTCTATGAATCTTGAGGAAGATTTGGTTTGGGTCTTAGGGGAATCTTGCTCAGAATTAACCCGCTTTTTGGAGAGGTTTTTCAAGAGAGAGGCAAAGAGGTTAATAAAGGTCATAGAGTGAAGATGGGGACTGGTAGGGAGAATGTCTCAAAGGTCTTTGAACCTGTGGGGATTCCCCTTAATTACAAAAAAAAGAGACTATTTCATTGATCTCTTTGTCCAAAAGAGCGGAAAATTATTAGTTCATATTGAACATGTCGTCTGCAAGCCATTTGTACTGCAAAGGGGCCAATCACACTGTATGAAAAGATCATACGAAAGAATGGACTTTATAATATAATTTTTGCATTCACAACATGAATTACAAAATATAAATTTACTTAATTATATACAATAGAATAGAGGCAAGGGTAAGGATCTGCTAATTCGACCTGATGTCACATAATCTACCTCAATAAAAAACATTGCTGCAAAAAAAAACGAATCGTACAGTACAATAAATAACTGCAATGATATAATACATTCCCTTATTCTGTTCATCGTATCACACCACAATTTATCTCCTATCATGTTCACACATTGACAAAATTGCTAGACATGTTGCTGCCCCTTGAGGTTGTTCCACACAAGGTCCAAGGCATGCAGGGAGGGGGGTGGCCTTCCAAAAGCAAGTCAGAATCCCCCAAGAAAACACCTTTGTGCCATCAAAATAGAGACTTCCTCGATTTTGTCGGTCACTCAGTTGAACGTCAATGACTATCATTGCACTAATTAAGTTTTCTTTTGACGGACAACCGGCCTCGTGATTGGCAAATTTGAAAACCATTTATTGAATCAAATTTCAATCAAACCTTTCGACTCGCGCTTCTCGACACAGAACACACAAATCTGACCCTGTTGTGCCTTACAAAAAGCCATTGGGGGTTATTCCACTTTCAACTATCATAGCTATCTTTCCTTTTTGTGCCGTTTATTAAATTATTCGAGAGAAATCAATACAAATTTGCAATCAGGATTGGACCTAGAAGCTTGAAATTGATAGAGGCAAACAACACCTCACCGAACACTTGGAAATAGACAGAGGCACCCCTTCTTCACATCGTTTTGTTACGGGAATACCCCCACAATCGAACAAAACAATCTACCTGCCAATTATTTTTTTCATTTCTTTTAACGAGGTCCAATGTTATTCTTTCCTCTCGAAGCTGAAAAAACTTGCCGGGTGGAAAAGTTCGGGTGTCTTTTCGAGGTCCCTCCCTATCGCTCCGAGACAAATCACGCTAATTTTGTTAGAGGACAGTCGAAGGGGAGAGATATAAGTGGTTGATAGCAAACAGATGACATCTCCGAGCCAAGTTCATTGACCATCTGTAAGAGACAGCCTTAGGAACGCCATCATCAGTACAAAACACGATATATTGACGAAGAAAGAAAAATTCAACCATGTGGGCCCCAAAACAAAAAATTTTCAATATGCAATAAATTGGGCACCGTGACTAACAAAATTACAAAACTGATGTTACAAATTTAGGTTTTCCTCAAGTAGGTATATAATGGCAAGTCCTAAACGTCACCTGATGAAGCGAAGTAGAAATTATCCTTGTCACGAGGGGGGACCCAATCAAATCTGGTATTAATACAAACTATAATGACCTCCAACTAACAATGACTGTATTAAAGACCCATCTGTCGCACAAGAGACTTTCACATACCCGGATGCTTAATTCTTCATTAGTCAATGTGCCCTTACATAACATAAATTGAGCTGACCAGTAAGGCAGATTTTCTGTCAGATTTAGGATGGGAGAAATGGGCCTCTAACTTGGGAATCAAGAAATCAAAGATTGGTAATGCCTAGAGCAGTTACTCTTCGTTTCTGAATGGGCACTATATAAATCTCATCTATTATTACTATCATTAGGGTATAACTGTTTGTAAGCTCTCAAATACTGAGCAATAAAAAATTTGATGATGTAATCTTTGCCAAGAGCCAGTCATCTTTGATATTTTCTGCCAATAAGAACTAGAAGGGAGGGGCCTTGTCACAAATTTGAAAGCAATATTTCAGGGTTGGAAAAAAAAAAGCGAGCAACAAATAATTTCCCGGCAAGGAGCTGGAAAAAGTATAAATTTCCTGGCAAGGAAAGCCGGAATCATAGTTTGAACTGTTCAAAATTGACACCTTCAAGGAATCTAAAATCAATGATGAAAATTACCGACTCATCCTGGAAAAGTAGCACAACCATGTGCGTCTGCAGGAAGGGGCACCCTCTGGAAAATTGCCCCCTCTAGAAAATTGAATAGTAAAAATAAATCATGGCCGACCACATTTTTTATTAGCATTTACGAAATATGCTGGAGAACCAGGATATGGCATTTCCAAGAATAATCCTGTGGGAGGGCCCCCATACCCCACCCAGTGTAGTGACCGGCTTGGCCAGCTACACATTCGAGGAGTGTGCAGCAACCTCGGAAGCTTGTTTGACCCTCCATGGATTTTTTTTGCAGATGCCAATGAACATAATTTTTATTCACATACCTTGTTCCTCCATTTTTTACATGGAAATATTCAGTTTTTTTCTTTCAAACTAATTGTCTTTTTCACCACTATACATTATTGTGGTGGCATTTATGCATGTGTGGGTCATGAAACACAAGTCTGAAATTAACTGATTCATTCTTTAAAGTTTCGACAATTCATTTTTCCTACACACAACAATATTTCACACCCTAGGTGATCAATTGTTCATTAGTCAGGTGTCATACATAACATCAATTGAGCCGACCAGAACTGCAGATATCTAGCAGACTTGAAATGTGAGCGTAAAAGGCTGTTAAGGGTACTTTCAGGGGTTGATATCATGTTTGCTTGTGAAAAACGGTCAGGATTTGGGGTGTTTCTACATATTCCCAAAGTATTTCCAATATAGTTACTGTACTTCTAATGATCTTTGTTTACTCT
>JAODUJ010237201.1:0-10388 GCA_027564615.1 Psolus chitonoides
TATTCATAAGGGAACTGGGCTAAATGTAATTTTGGTTAAAAATGCTTGTAAACACGATAACTGAATGATGCTAAGTTGGATCCTTTTCCTACTTGGGTAGCTGAGTAGTGAGTACCCATAGTGAGTACATGGTCCCTATTGTTTTTGATGCCAATCTCGGTAATATTCATGACTGGCGGGGCTTAGAAGCAATTTCTTTAAATGTGAAAATCCCAGCAACCGTATGTCCGATTTTGTTTAAACTTGTTTTGGGTGTGGGGTACATGTGCAGGTTAGTACTTTAGTGAATCTCATTGATGTTCATGAGGGGCAGGTCGAAATGGTCTCTGTTATTTTTTGTTGAGGTAAATGGTCATCTGAGGTCAATACTGGGTAAATAATAAAATTGGGTTTTAAATCTAAAGGCAAGGAATCCTGTAGCCCTCGGCTCTTGTTGATGACACCAGAAATTTGCGAGTCGGATTTGAACCCAGGACATTTTGGTGCAAGTGAAACACTTGATTAACTGCATCACGCTACCACACCACACTTCCCATGGGTTTGCGAAGGTTGTTGTTTGTTCCCCCAGATATTATAAAACGAATGCTTTAAGACCCGGTGGGAAGTCATCCTAGGAGGCCAGCAGATCTTGACTTTGCCTCGAGCTGCTCAAACTTCTATTGTGATGTAATCCCGGTCTTAATTTGACAACATGGTCCATTGCACGCGGTCACTATTCCATGAATAATCCTATTATTTATCATATCATTGACAGAGGATAGTACAGCCCCAACAATAACAGGCTGTACGACACCAGTCACTGTGACGATTGATCGGGAAGCCACCATCGCCATGGTAACCATCGACCCAGCACCGCAAGCTGCAGATAACACAGGGTTGCCGATCACGACCACGCTGGAGAACTTCCCTGCTAATAACATCTACCCCATCGGATCAACGGTGGTTAGCTATGTATTCACTGACGTGTTCGGCAATCAGGACCGATGTGACATTACAGTAACCGTTGGTAAGTATGTAGAATGAAAATGATATGAAGCTGTGGTGTAGGGTGGGGGAGGGTGCCAGCGCAAGTGGGGTGGAGGCATGTATTTACTGATTCATGTGGTAATCAGGACCAATGTGATATTACAGTAACATGAACCCATGTTGCTGTGATTTGGTTGGGGGAGATAGGGGAGCAGGGAGGGCAAAGAAGAGGGGTGGGTAGTAAGCTATGTATTTACTGATACGTTTGGCAATCAGGACCGATGTGGTATTACAGTAACAGTCAGTGTAAGTATATATGAATGACATTAATATGAAGCTATGTTGCTGTGGTGGGGGGGGGAGGGGGAGTAGGAGGGGGGTTCTTTTTATGTTAAGGATGCAGCCTTAAGTACTCTGGTGAATATTTTGCACAATCCCAAATTACTTGCTTTTTAGCACAGATTAGGGCTCAAATTTTGATCAATATCTCTGAGGCCATTAAAAGGATATTCCAGACTAACAAGAGCAAAACTTACTCTTACAGTAGCAGAAACCCCCATGTGAATATCTGCCACCGTTCTTGAGATATCTCACTTTTAATATTGGTCAAATTTCTCAAATTAGCCGACATACACTGTTTAGCATCAATCTTATGATGTCACAGTCTCACTTCGTCCGAATAGCTTATGTATTTGTTTATAATTGGATTACTGATTGTTCCTGGGAATGTTCGAGTGTAGAAGTTTTTAGCACAGCATTCACTATGCAAAAACATTAAGAACTTTGACATAACTTTTCAATCTGGTGTGTTGAAAAGCAGTTAGATTATAAAGACTTTACTAAGTTAGTGCCACTATGATGTCACAAATGTTACCAGATGCTCAACTGAAATGAAGATTCTAGAAACTTCAGAAATCAATAACTTGCAAACCGGACATGCTATTGTGATGTGACTTTCACCATTGCGTTTAGTTTTGCATCCTCTTATTCGTCGTCATAAGTTTTCATTTTGCTCTGGATTATTCTTTTAAGTCATTATCAGAGTGTGATCAATGTTGCTATATACAACTGGCTCAGACAGACACAGTGGCTGTGTTTCAGTCAACTGTTAGTTTACATATATGGGCATCTCCATGCCATATATGATACAAAGATGACCATATATAGCAACTAACAGTCAGCTAACAGTTGACTATAAAGCACGGCCAATGCTAATGCAGAGCTCGTAACTGTGCTGCTAGCCGTATTGTTGAAGCTGGATGCACACTTGTAGTGAGTACTCGATTGTACTCATAAGATCTCAAATGTACTCGTACTCCTACTCATGTATTTGTATTGACGCCAGTGCAAAATGTTGTACTCGTACTCGTGATCTGGGCAATGTACTCGTACTCACAACCTGAACATTTTTGCTGTACTCATACTCACACCGATGTACTCACACTACAAGTCTGGCAGGATGTGCCTGAGGCGTGAAATCTGTAATGTAACAGCTGGAAAGTGCACACAATAGAGCCAGCCCCCAGCATCATTCCACTCTAGATGCTGTTGTTGTGTCACAGCCCCCTATAGGTTCCCCTTTCCGTGGATAAGTCGGAATAAAAAAAATAGTAGTTTCTCGTCCCCGCCCGCATGCTTTTTTCCTGCCTAATTTTTTATTTTATTTTATAATTTGAGACATGGTATGATACTGTACAATGCTCCCAAGCTGATTTTCAGAAAATAACTACTGGGATCACATTGGAGATACATGCCAAAAAAGTTACCGTTTTTAAAACAAATGCCATTTTGGGACAGTCACTAAGAAGAAAAAAAAGGTAAAGTGTCCTCACGCTCTATTTTGCCAAAAAGTTGGGATGAGAAACTAGATTTTATTTTTATTTGACCAAAAAGGTTATTCTAAAAGTAGTGAAGTATTATTCCTTTCAAATCTGTACTACAAAATGTGTCTGACCAAGTTGACAGGATTATTTGTTAGAGTTGGTATAATACTATCCCACTAGCCTATTTTGGTGAGTGACTCACCTTACTGCAATTTGTTGAACTCGGGCAAGGAACCAGATGGGTGCTCAACTGGCCCAAGTCGCCCTATTTTTCGCAGACTTGGAAAATAACTGAAAATTTCATTGTCCTAATTATGATTGTAAGGCCCTCAGAACCCGGGAAATCGCATATAAGGGCTTCTTTTATTCCAAATTATCCTGGGGGAAGGCCTCCCGGACCCCTGCTATAGATGCACCTTCGGTGCTCTTAGGCTTTGCCCTCACGAATGAGCCCCCCTTCCTCCAAACCCTGGATCTGACCCTGATAGTTCATGGACACAGATGGTGAACACAAATTATCACAGTTTCGTTACCACTCTTATGCACATTCACTGCTTTCGAAGGGCATTTGGGCAGCTCAGTGCTGCTCCTTCGTGGACAATTTTTAAGGTCGGTACCCTCCCACTTACAAGTCACTACATCTGAATGCTTTGTCCGGATCCAAGTAGTAGCTGTCTTCATATAGCTACCCTTTATTTTATGGATTTGAGTCATACCATGGATGATTATCTTCTTGTACTTTCATGTTTGTTGTTTTTTTGCTCCTTTGCCCAACTGGGTTTGGTCTCTTCAGCCGTCCTCGGTGAACCCACGATGCTGCTTCTCTCCTTAGCTTATCCCACTCACTTGCACTGTCACACGTGGAAGCATGATCATGTCAACTGATTTTGTTTTTTACAGATAAAGACTTTTGTAGCCCCGATCCTTGTGCTGCTGGTGAGGTATGTACTGAAGACGTCAACGCTGCTGGTGGTTTCACTTGCGGTACTGTAACAGGTACGTTACCTTCATATTGAAGGAGCTCAGTGAGATTGTATTTCAGATGAGGGGTGGGGGAGTAAATTATTGCTAGTTGTTAATGAGATCAGTCAATTTCATCAGATAGGGGTAAAAATACCTTCCCCTCCAGAAACCTTTGCTGCATAACGAAGTATTGAATGCAAGGGCGGCGGAACCGGGGGGGCACAGGGGCACGTGCCCCCCCACTTTTAAAAAAATGTGCCTTTTTTCTACACACTTTTCTAAAATTGTGCCCTTTTTCCACATACGTGCCCCCCCACTTTTAAAAAATGTCCTTTTTTTCTACACACTTTTCTAAAAATGTGCCCTTTTTCCACACACTTTTCTAAAAATGTGCCCTTTTTCTACATGAAAAATTTCTGCAAAGTGCCCTTCGACGTCGGTGCCCCCCCAGATTGAGAATACTTCCGCCGCCCCTGTGCCTACTAGTCCATGAGCCAGACAAAATCTAAATGCCACTATGATTTTTAGTTAGATCATTGTATGAATAGTCAGAAATTGTGTTTTGGACATTTGACAGGAGTAGCTTCGTGTATTTTGGCCGCCATTTTCCAAAATGGCAGCCATTTTTATGAAAAAACAGGATTTTAAATATATTGAGAGCCACTCATGATATTAGGAGGATTTAACTCTTGAAACCCATTTTAATATAGCGAATACATCACCTTCTATATCAAGGTACAGCTTGATCAGGGTAATAGTTACTCAATTAATGTCGGATGACCTACAATGAGCTAAACACTCGCCACAGCAATGTGTGTCTATATGTGAACGACTACCCCCCCCCCCCCCAAAAAAAAAGGAATTAAAGTTATAGTTATCATTTCTACATTTGTTCGTAACATACTATACACAGGATTTGAGATGAGAAAGCCAAACCCAGGGAATATATTGTTTTAAAAGTTACATCTGGCTAATAGAGTTTATCAAGAACCAGCGGCAATTTTGCATGACCCATGGGCTAATTATTTTCATAACACCAAATTATGTATTGGAAATTTGTAACCATATTAGTAATGCATGAAGGCATTACCCTTCGCTTTTATAATGCTACTGTACAGGGGTTTGCATATGAAAGTCAACCCTTGGGGATAATTCGTGGAAAAAGTAGCCCCTGGAACAGCCAGGTGGGGCTGATAGCCCCTGGGTTGCCGCTTGATTTCAAGCCCTGACTATACAACATGTTTGGAAAATACTATTCAACGTTTGCTGCATAATGCATCCTAATATCAGGGGCGGATCCACGTGAGTACTTCTGGTGCAGAATCCCCCCCCCCTTTGACATACCCAATCCAAAAATTAATGCAAAAAACATGATCGTTTTTGGTTGTAAGATACGGTCTCCTGAATACGTTGAAAATGTCAACATTTTTGGGGGCCCGTTATTGCAGGCCACCGAGGGCCATGTGGATCTTCCGGGCCTAAATGTACCCCCTCTTCAAAAATATTGGATTCGCCCCAGTAATATGTATGGTACATAACATACTAACAACCCGCAACCCAATTACTGTCTTCTTCACATCAGAATCGACTTGGGACATGTGCATGCAACTCTGCAACTTACACAGTTCTGAACATCTAAACCCGTTAAGCGTACACGAACAGTGTGTTTTTACGGCAGTTACGGGCATACCTACATGAGATTGAATCTAAAACAGCATCTGGTACAGGTACACTTGCCATCCACTAAATAGTTAGTTCTCCTTTGTTATTTATTCACAATCCACCCATGACCCTCTGACGGTTCAGGAATATCTGGGACACACTCAAGGCTGCGTCTCCATATGGCAGCTTGGGAATTGGCACGGAATGTGTTGCCGCAGTGTATCCTGGCGGCAGCTGTCCGGATTCGCCATCACCTCTTTTGCACAGAACAAGTGATAGCGTAAAGTATTGACATCCGTTATCTTTGTTTTCTTCGAGTAAAGTGTGCATGTGAATTCTTTGATTCGGTTGGAACCATCATGTGAGATGTTCCATGATTCCCCGAGAGAGATGAGGGTATCTCGGTAGTTATTCTGCTGCAGAATTGTCAGTACTTCGATCTTTCCCTGGCCCGCGAGGACACTCACTGAGTCACAGCCAGTCCATGCGTGGTTCCCTGGAAGTGCTGACTACTAACTTACTTACTATCCGGATTTACGTCACTGTTTCCTCACGAAAAGTTGGAGGGGTCTTGGCAGATCGAAGGCTTCTCTTCCAGGCAAAACAGTCCCTCATGTCAGTTTCAGTCATGCCCCAGGCTAAGCGGTCGTTTTTTATCGTCTCACACCAGCTTTTCTTGAGTCGTCCAGGCTTCTTTCTAGCTGAAACTTCGACATTCCTGCACCGGTTGATTCAACCTGCGCTCCTCTCCACATGGCCAAACCATCGCAGGCAGTTAGCACGTGTGACATCTTCAAGTCTGGGAATCTTCAGCATATCGAGTAGCTGATCAGAACTAATCTGCTGGTCCGGCTCAACCCTGCACATCTATCGGATCATGGATCTGTCGTTACGTCGCATTCTGGCCATGGAAGATTTAGTCTGTGCCCAACACTCGCTGGCATACGTCATGACACTACGCACACAAATATGATAAACCATACCTCTGGTGGTGAGCGGCAGGCATCTGGCTGTGAGTATAGGAAGAAGTTGTCTGAACTTGCCCCAGGCAGTCTCCACTCTGATGGTAGAGCTGAGATCACTGCCACCTCCAGCGCTCAACATATCACCCAGGTAGCAGAATGAGACCACACGCACTAGAGCACTGTCATCCACCTTGAATTTTTTGATCGGTCTGAAATTGTCTATAGGTCTAGCAAGTCCGAGGCATCTTTGACACCTAAAATCATGTGCAGCTGTAAGCTTCCCTTCAACACCGCAGCATTTCTTATGCACCCAATGGGAACAACGACTGCACCAAATTGAGTTACTACCTACTCCAAAGCGACACACAGCGCAGTGGTACTTGCCGGAGCCCTTAAGGGTATGGAGCTCTGGGCCACTGGGTCCTTTTGTCTCCATGACAGCCTTCCACTTCTTAAGTGTCACCGATAGCTCTTCCAGCGTGTCAGCAATGATACCCAGGTCATCGGCATAAAGGAGCTCCCAAGGGCAGCATGTGCGGAATTCCATGGAGAGTGCTTCCAGGACTAACATGAAGAGCAATAGGCTGATCGTAGAGCCTTGGTGGACACCAACCTTGACATAAAACTCTTCACTGTACGAGTTACCCACTCCAACTCTGCTCCTCACGCTCCCATACATGCATTGTACAAGCCGGACTCTCCATTCTTCGACACCAAGCTTTGTCATCGTCCACCAGAGTACTTTCCTTGGGATTCTGTCAAATGCTTTTTCCAGGTCTACAAAAGCAAGTAATACGTTGTTATCTGCTCCTAGATACTTCTCCTGCATTTGGCGCAGTACGAAAATAGCATCTGTGGTTCCCCTACCAGCCATGACGCCAAACTGCATATCGGTAATATATACTTGCTGTCGCATGATTCCATCAATAACTCTCTTGATGACTAAGAATATAAGCCCTCTGTAGTTCCCTCCTTCTAGTGCGTCGCCCTTGCCTTTGTAGCAGTTGATGATGAAACTTTCCTCCCAGTGTTTTGGTATATGACCGTCCCTGATTATGGCATTATCCAGATCTGCAGATCTGTCATGAGTTTAACTCCAACATCTCCAGAAGCATGTAACATTTCAGCCACAATTCCTGACGGGCCTGCTGCTTTATCATTTTTCATTTTACTGACAGTTTTACTGATCATTTCAGGTGTAATCAGGTTCGATGGTCCACATACTGGGGGTTCCTCCCGAAGTTCTTCATGGTTCCAATGGAACTCTACATTTAGTAGTCTTTCATAGTGTTGCTTCCAAGCCTCGTTCTTCAACTTGTCACTGAGTGCGTGCTCACCAGCATCATTTCTGACACACTTTTCCCCCAGGACATCCTGGTTGTCCCTCTTCATTTGCTTAACAATTCTGAAAACTTCAGTACTGTCTTGATCAATCTTATCAAACTTAGAGTTTTCAGCAGCCTGCTTTACATTGCAAACAGTTTTTTTGGCTAATCGCTTGGCGTAATTGTAGTCTAACCTGTTGCCGCCCTTCTTCCATGCTCGGTAACACCTTCTCTTTTCTTTGACTGCTACATCCACTTCATCACTCCACCACCAGGTTTCTCTGTGCCATTGTCGATTCTTAGTGTATCCACTAACTAGAGTGGCTACCCATATAGTACACCACTGCTTTGATTTCACCAACTTCAATCTCCAGGGTTTGCTGGAACTCTGATTTTGGTCCGGGATCCCGCAATTCCACAATCTGAGCTTAGGTGTGAACCTGCGTCGCTGCTTCGGGGAGTAATAACCCTGATGTCACAGACTAATAGACGATGTTGGGGAGCACACTCTTCACCAGGGATGGCCTTGATGTCTTTCACCTGCTTAAAGTAGCTACTGTGCAGTAGGATGTGATCGACCTGTGTCTTGCCGCCACCTGAATGATAAGTGACCAGATGATTCGCCCTTTTCTGGAACCATGAATTGCCGATGACAAAGTTGTTGGCAAAAGCAAACTCTAACATTCTGGCTCCCAGTGCCATGTCCGGCATGTACCCCCTCGTTCTCAGCTGTGTTACCCCCTGTGTGGCCATACCAGAGGCCACAGGGTAACAAGACCTCCTTTTCTGGAATTTTGGAGACAACACTTCTTAGTTGGTCGTAGAAGTTATCTTTCTCGACATCACTGAGACCGACTTGATAGACATACTTTACTTCCCATAACCAGATTGATCAGGATGATCGATCTGATATCCGATGCACTTCAAACACATTTTCAATCCCCTTTTCAGCGAGTAGAATACTGACTCCTGCAGTGCCCTGTTTGCTCCCAGACCAAAAACCTTGGTAGCGAGAGTGCTTACCATCTCCATCTGGTCTCCTGGAGGCAACAAAGAGCTATACATATGCGAGTAGTAGTTTCAACAACTTCACTGGCCGTACCTCTCATGATGCCAACATTATAGCGTAGCTATTCTCAACATCTGGTGTGAGATTTTGCTTAATGACGATTTGGTCAGCCCACTACTGACCCTACCAGTGACGACTCCATCAATCCTAGGGTTTTCGGCCTCGTGTAGTCTGAACTTCCTTTGAACTGCCATAAAATAATTGGAGCAAGATTCTACAGCTGGATGCTGAGCACACCTCATCACCCAATGCTGCAGCCAATTTTGTGATGTCGCTCATTCTTACTCTATCTGGTCCCACTTCTTATGAAGAGACTGCTCAGACTGAGACAGGTGATAAATACATCAGTGTCATCAGCTTACCTTGGCTTAGTCATTTTGACAAAAGAATATCGGTTACATCGCTTTGACGTTACATCCGGCCTCTGTTTGTGTCTCAGGGCCGACGTAATTTCGACCACCTGTAAAATGTGATCTTCGGTACACTTCGGTACACTTCAGGGTGCATATTGTTACTACGTGAAGCATACCGTTTAAACTGCGTAGACTATTTCATGGGTCGCCAAAAAGCCCTAATTATGTAATAAAGGTATTAAGGTTGTACACCCCAATTAGGGGCAAATTACTCCGCGAAAAGTGTTCCCCCTCAAGAACTAGTCCCTACAAATTTCGGTTGGTGATTTTTATGACATGATATCAGAGACTATGGCACTTTTTGATGTGCTGAGGTTGCTAAACATAAAAGAAAGTATATATTGTGTGAAAATTGTGAGGATTGAGGGTAATTTGAGGCATTGTAGCCTCTAGCTGCCTGGATGTGAATATTAGCCCGCCAAATCAGCTGTTAGGGTAGGGTGTCCCACCTCAAACTTTGTCGTCTCCTATCTCAAAATATCAGTGGTCATGGTATGGAAATTTGTAGTTGCTATGATGGCCCAACGTGTCAGCTTTCATATGAGGGGTGGACCATCAAAAGCTTGAACTCCTACGGGGCCCTAGTGGTCACTTGTAATACTCAATTCAGTGTGTAAGTCATCGGAGCAATTAATTGTGGTGTGGACCCTCAGTACTCATTTTCAGCTGGATGGACTGGAGCAGGCGGAGGTATGTGACTTGCCCAAGGACACTCCGTAACAACACAGGTTACACCCGAACTTACAACCAATAGATGGAGAGTCGCAAGCAGTGACCAGGCGTGGATCCAGGTGGGGGCTCAGCCGGTCTAAGCCCCCTATTTTAGCAGACTTGAACAAAAACTGGAAATTTCGTCGTCCTGATTATGATTGTAAGGACCACAGGACCCGAGAAATCGCATATGAAGGCTTCTTTTTTTCCAAATTTTCCCGTGGATCCCCGGACCCCCGCCGTAGACGCTTTTTCGGTGCTCTTACGTGCCTTCACGAATGATCCCACTCTTTCTCCAAACCCTGGATCCGTCCCTGAGCACTACCGCGAGGCCACCCCTCCCCTTGTCAGCTTGTGTGTAGATTAATATACAGTAATTAATGACGGAAGACAAAACAAATAATTTTGGAGTAATCTGCTAACATCACAAAATGTACAAAATGGTAGCTCATTGCTCGAGTTTCAAAGTAAAATATATGCCAAACCAAAAA
>JAODUJ010237310.1:0-10388 GCA_027564615.1 Psolus chitonoides
CTTTTTCATTTAAAGTTTTGTTTGGTTTTATCATGGATTTACAAGACTTTCGAGAGTAAATGAGAAAACATGTGTGAATTGCACCATTTTGCTTTATTCAACATCTCAATAATGATTTTTTTTAAATCTTCCCTCAAACTCCTCACCGGCGACCGCTTCGCGATCGCGCACGCGCTTCGCGCGTGGTCGCTGCCCTCCTTATTTTTGAACTTGTGGAAAACACTGGTCACATATCTCGCCCTCCCTATCTCAGGAGGCTGGCGCCGCCCCTGCTACATCTAGAGGGCAATATTTTCAGTTCATTCGAGAACTTTATTCAGAACATGCTTATCCAGAATAGAAATTAGAGTACGGTAATAGAAATCCACAAGGCTCTCCAAATCAAGCCATTCAGTTTAACATAATAATGATTGGGATATATTAGTAAAACATTGGTTAATATCAATACTCCGATATTTCCGGTATATTATTTCTTTTGCAGAAAGTATAGTCATGGGTAAGTCAATATAGCATCTAATTGACCGATAATCAGACAATTTTTAAACAGCATACGGTGACGATAGTTCAATGTCATTCGTAGACCTGGCGATGATCAAATCAAGAGTATGTCCTGAGTCATGGGTTGGAACCGTGACATGTTGCTGGAGGATTAAAGCTTTCAGATAATCAGTAAGCTTAGATCCATCAGGACTAGTGTGAGTGTCCACATGCATATTAAAATCTCCAGTCAAATGAGGTTTCCAGGACAAAGCACCCATTCCCCAAGGAGGTTATTGAAATCCCTAAAAATAATTGATGTGGTAATCGGGTGATTTTCAGAATAGGGAGGTCGGTAAATATTGATTAACAGAATTGAAACATTTTTAACATCAACTCGCCACTCTGAATATTCAAAAGAAGACTTTTCAGCACAATGCAATACGTTAACCTTGAGTGTGTAACGGAAAATAGGGACAGTACCATCACCTATCCGATCCGATGGGCGCGGCGCCCCAAGGTACAAATATCCCTGACGGGGCAATAACAGCCTCAGAAACAGTATCATTTGGTTTGAATGTTGGAATGAACAATGATATGATCAACAATAAGGGAAGTTTTATTCTAACATTCTAACATTGGCAGTTTCAAATATTTTTTTTTTTACTTCGCAGGTGTTGTTTTGGGCTAGCACTGTAAGTTAATTTGAATGAGATTATTGTAATGGATACTTCTAGTGTGACTTCCAAGTTTCAAATAAGATAGAAAAACGGGCAAATTGCATACAGGAATAGGTTTTGTATGCAGTCTCTTACCTCCTCATCTTCCTCTGTGGCGCTCACGCTTTCTCCTATTCTATTCTATTATGTTCTGTTTGGATAATAACAGCATGCGAACGTTGGTGAGTTAGGCATGATTTACGTAACAAGTTTTGGAGTCTATAACGTTTTACCAATTTCAACCGGCAGTGGGCATATAGTATAGGATTGACCATGTAGCACAGATGAGTAATCCATTTTTTTTACATTAGATCGCATAATATAAAACGTAATACTTGAGTCACAACATCATTTGGGCAGTAACTATTTAACAATCAGAAAAAAATCCATTCCAAACTGTCCTAAAAAGCTTTCATATTTTTGTATCTTTCGTTTTAAACATCAATGTGCATTCTCGATAACGTCACAAGCAAACCGGCTTATAATACAGAACACCCAGTATAGATTGGCTTGAAACCGTGTACGAAACGCTTCATGCAGATTTTTATTTAGACTATAAGGACATTCAGAGTAGTTCAACTAGATTGAAGACATTTCTAGTCCCAAAAGTGGCAAAGTTATATATTAAATGACAATCAGTCATGCATGTATTGTCTTATCTTGGAGAGGGTGGCGTACAAATCAAAACGCAGGAAATTATGCAAATGCTAGACCTGTTTTTTATTTGATATTCGATTCGATATTGACGGGTTCAGGAAGCCTCTTAAGGCTCATCGAGGAACCCTGGCCATGAGATCATGGATGAGCACCGGCGAAGGTTCGCCTTCTCTTCACGAATAGTGTTCAGGGGGTGACGAGGCAGGCGTGTAACCATACAATCCTATTCTGCTCCCGGGACCGCCATCTAACGTCCCCACAAGACGGACGTGAGTGGAACTTTTAGCCTTTACCCACTTTCCCAAAGATTGATAGGGGTGGTAGCTACCTTTCCATCACCACTGCCCCGCCGTAACATCCAATGAACATAAGAACCTCGCAATTGAATGCGTCCCACCACAACGAAACAAAACCATAAATTGCGAGACCATCAACAACTACAGAACAGCTTTTGACGAGCCAGGCACGATGTGGGATTGAACCAGGGACTCTGTGGTGTAAGAGCTCACTCATACCACTACACTACGCTACCACCCTGTTGACCATGTGTGTTCCCGTATTAACCCACACCCTGATTAGCCCAATCGTAAGTGGTTATCTCTTGATTTTCGCATTTCACTATGCTTAGGTAGCGTGCGTCAACTAACCCACACCCTGAGTTGCCCAATCGTAAGTGGTAATCTCTTGATCTTCGTATGTCACTCTGCTTAGGTAGCGTACGTCGACTAACCCTCACCCTGAGTGACCCAATCGCAAGTGGTGATCTCTTGCACTTCGTATGTCACTCTTCTTAGGTAGCGTACGTCAGCTAACCACCACACTGAGTGGCCCAGTCGTAAGTGATGATCTCTTGATTTTCGTATGTCACTCTGCTCAAGTAGCGATTCTCAACCTTCTCATCACTGCTGACCCCCTGTGGCCTCTTGGAAATTTTGACTGACCCACAAAGACCAAATATGGGACATTAACTAAGCGTAACCCCACCATGGGTTGGGCGAAGCGTAGAAATACATGTTTGGCTATGAAAAAAATAAAATAAACCTAGATTGCTGGAAATAGCTCCTACCTCCTTGCCGACCCACTGGGCTTCTATTGACCCCATCCGGTCTCCTGGCCGATTCGAGAACTGTAGGCGTATGAGACAGACTGACAGTCCATATAAGGAGTGATTTACGATAAATGTTACCCTAACAATTCTAAACTAAGGAAACAAACGCTCATCACTTACACACTGGCTCTACAATATGTTCTACCACATATTGCGCATGTAAAGAACGCGACGCGAATAACTTTTGCGCTCTATTTAAATTAATCGTAGTTACATTGTTAAGAGCATTGTTGGTCAATTCTTCAATAATCCTGGAATTGATGTTCCTAGATATTTCTATACAGAAATAAAGAGCTTGTGGAACTCATAAATATTAACTTTTTACGTCCCTATAATTGTCGATGGCGTCATCCCGGAAAATAAGGATCGTCGCTTTGCTGTTAAAGCTATACGTCTATCTATATCCCATAGCTTGAGGGCCGTTGGGGCGACATGATGACAAGACACAAGCTTTCCACAATTCCATGTTGTTATGTTGTCAATCCAAGTTTTAACCATTCTGCCTCTCCTTCGTACCCCATCTGTTCCTCCTTGCAACATAGTGTTTGCCAGGCTGTTATTCTACTTAATAACATGACCAAACCACTGAAGGTTCCTTCTTTTATCCACTGAAAGGAGGGGTTCCTGTTCCCTTATGAAGCTTTTCATTATTTGCCATACTTGCTTGTTCGTGGTGTGCGACGTACAATGGATCTGGAGAAGTCTCCGGATACAGTTAATTTCGAAAGCATTCATTCGCTTTTCCATCTCAGCATTTGAAGTCCACGTTTCACACCCATACAGGAACACTGTTGTTACTAGTGCTCTCAGGAGACTAATTCTTGTTTTCATTGTACTGTTCTTATCCCTCCAGATGGGATTCTGATTTGCCAATGAAGATGTTGCAACTGGGATTCTGATCGTAATCTCTTGCACTGATCTTGCATCATTGGTGATTGTTGCTCCTAAATATTAGAACTGAGCCACTGTTTCAAGTTTCTGACCTCCAATGTGTACCGTTACTTCTTCGACAGTTCCCATCTTCATGACCTTGCTCTTCTCAGCAATGATTTCCATGCCAAGTTGCTTTGCACTTTCTTATAGTCTTCTTGTAAGATCGTCCTGCTATAAGCTCGATGTCATATGCAAATCTTAGGTTGGTAATTGTTCCTCCTCCAACACTCACTTTTCCCTCATGCCCATCAAGACCTTCCGTCATTATATATTCTAGGAATATATTGAACAATGTTGGTGATAACAGTCATCCTTGCAGGACTCAAACTCGGGAATGAAACCAATCGCTGATTCCATTTCCCATTGAGACAACACTCTTGGACACTTGATACAGGGCCTCAAATGCATTTACATTCCCCTTGCTGATGTTATATCTACTTAGTATCGCACACATTCCATCTTGCCAGACCCGGTCAAAAGCTTTCTTGAAGTCGATGGAGTTGTGGAAAACTAGTTTCTGATCCGTACGAAATTTCTCATTCAGCTGTTCAGTAGCCTGATATTAAAGATTTGCTCTACTGTGCGACGTCCATTTTCAAATCCTGCTCATTCCTCTGTTGTTATTCTTTCTGCTTGTGGTTGAAGTCTATTTAGAATCACTCGTAGGAGTAGCTTGCTTGGGTGGCTGATCAGGCTGATGGTTCGGTAGTTGCTACAAGTGGAGTGGAATAATGATGGATTGTTTCCACGAAGATGGCCAAACTTCTGATGCCCATATTTCATTGCAAAGTATAGTATGAGCCTCAAATGCTCTATGTCCCCCATTCTTCAGCATCTCTGCCGACACATTGTCAATTCCTGGAGACTTCCCATCTATGAGGCTTTTAATAGCTTCTTCAACCTGTGTATTAAGAATTTGTGGGTCTTCTTCTTGTTCAGCATTTGCCATTCCTCTCAGATATCTAACAGGTTCTGATCTGCTGTCAGCTGACAGTTGTAGAGCTCCTCACAGCATTCCTTCTATCTGCCGGAAATTGACCTTCTTTCCGTGAGAATGTTGCAATTTTTGTCTTCTACCACAGGTGTCCTGGCTTCTTTTCTTTTAGTTAGGTTTTTGGTTGTCTGTAAAGCTGCTGCTGTGTTGTTACAATTCACATTAGTGTTGATGGTGCTGCACTGGTCTTGAATCCATTGCCCTTCGGCTTTTTTGATCACCTTCTTTATCTCTTTATTGTTCTTGTTGTAGTTAGCATGGTCGACATTACTTACAAAGCGTTCCTTTTTTAGCTCTCTACGTCTATCACATGCATGTAACACCTCATCTGTCATCCTCTTCATTCTTGCTCTTCACAACACCTCTTCTGCAGTATCAATGAAATGCTCATTGAGCTGGTTGTGGTTGTTGAAACTCTCTATATCTGTGCAGGCCCGGATTAACACAAGGCTAAAAAGGATATACCCATTTCAGACAGTAACTTGAAAATGCCTATTTTCACTACACTACAATACGAAATAGAGCACCAGATTGTAACTAAGAACAACTAACCATTCACAATTTTCTCCCCCAGGACGGCGCTCTTCCCTCTCATTAGCCTTAGGCTCTCCATACCCTAAATTCGGGCCTGTATCTGTGTGAGCTACTAATAGTGGAGCAAATTTACCCCCTATATTTGCCTGGAACTTAGAAGCAAGGTTTGGATCTTTAGGCTTTTCTGAATCAAACTTCATTCCAGGTGATTTTTCTTTCTTCAGTCTCTTCAGCTTCACTCTCATGGATATCATCACCAAGTCATGGTCACTTACTATGTCTGTTCCAGTGAAGGTTCTTGTTTGTGCCAAATTCATGCTTGATTGGAATCGTTTGCTGATCATTAATATAATCAATCATATTATGGGTTTTCCCATCTGGAGAGTGCCAAGTAGTTTTCCGTGAACGCTTGTTAGGGTGTAAAGTGTTTGTCAGGACGAGATCCTAAAACTTTGCAAATTCCAGCAGAGTGAGACCTCTGTCATTTGTTGTCCCCAGACCAAACTTTCCGGCAGTCCCTTGCCATGTAGGATAAGCATATGTTCCTACCTTTGCATTCCAATAACCCATGACTATTAGAATGTCATTCTTGGGAGCTACTTCCGTGACTTTATGAAGTTCTTGATAGAACCTGTTCATTTCCAGATCTGAGGCAGCAGTTGTAGGAGCATACACTTGATTAACCGTGATGTTGAATGGTAGTCCTGCTAGACTTAATGTAATGATACGGCTTGATACTGGTCTGCATTCAAGTACTGATTTTGCTACGTCCTTGTGCACCAAGAAGCCAACACCTTTTTGATGACGTGATTCCTCCCCGCTGTACCATAGTGTGTGTCTATTCCCCGTGATTGTCTCACCAATACCTGTCCATCTAACTTCTGATAGTCCTAGCTATATGTAGCAGTGGGCAAAACCTATCAGCCGCCGACGGATATGAGCGGCTCGGTCGTGTTTATGCGCCTAGCGGCTATTCACTGGATGACCACCGATGATCCGAGAGAAGTTTCCCGCACGACAGGTATCCTTTCAGACAAGGCGGTGCTCCAGCGAATGGCCGCTTAGCGTATGACCGCTAACCGCTCATAGCCGTCGATAATACTCTGCTCGTACTGCAATGTACTCTGCAACGGTTTTGTGCTTGTACAGGGGTCCTCCTGTGTGCCTTCAGTGATTCGCCGGTGTTGGCCAACGGTGGACCGTGAGCGAGCCACCGGACATTTCATCGGAGATCCACCGGCGTTTACCTCCGATGTGCCGACGGCGGTCGGCCGAAAGACCGCTGACATGTTGCTGACTGGGTAGTAGGCTACTATTGTACTCGCCGAGATTGAGGCCTCCACAACGATTGGTTAGGCTTAACCATATAGCCCCCTGGTATCTAATTGTTTGGTGTGGCGGGCCAATTTATTTATAAACTGGATCTCGCGGGCCAAATCAGGGAACCCACCATGATTGGGCTCGGATGAGAAAAATCGGAAATTTACCAGTAGTCCCAGATTACCGCCGCAGAAATAACACTCTTCGAAACGCAGGTAACTAACGTATAATAACCCAGACCTGCAAGTGATTGAGCAAGGCGAATTTGGCAGAATGAATACAATGTACGACTGTATTTCTACGGATGTATAAAAAGCCCTTGTGCATGAACAGTGCGCGATTTCTTCTTCCGTCCGTGGGGGGGGGGGAGGATTGTTAATTTTCTAAAACATCGGACACGGGATGCAGTGGGCAGCCGAAATCCCCGGTTGGGGGTCCGGTGGCCTCAGGTCATCAAACTCCCGGAAGCAAAATATGTGCGCGCGTGGCGCCGGCAATTTTCATAAGTTTCAGCCATAATTCTTATGAAATATAACTTTCCTGGCAAAAATAACATTTTGTATAGCATTTGGGGTTGATTGACAGTTGCTTGGTAATAAATTGTTAAACCAGTGCGTGGTTTGTCCTACTCAAAGACGCGGCGTTTTGTTTGAAGGACTGGGTTGGTTTTTAGTCTTCCACTCTATTTTGTGATATGTCTTGAAAAGTAGCTAATGTGTAGAGATATACTACCAGTGTTCCTGCTGAAAATATTTGAAATGTTCATTTATGTATGCACCTTTTTGTTCTGTTGTCCTTAGTTACATGGCCACAACCAAATGTTTGTAGAACATGATTATTTATCATTATAATTAAGTGGCATAGCACCGGACTGGGTAGAAGAGGGCGACGGTGAATGGAGCCGGGGTATTCTGAGAGGGGGATTCTCGGTTGGCATGGCCCATACGACCCCCTTGGCCCCAAATCGTATGCATGATTGTTTGTAACGCTATGATACCGTTAAATTAGACTTTGACCTATAAATATTGTAATCCAAACCCTGATAAATCCGGCTACCCTCCATCCAGGCTTGTATATCAAGCTTTGGGACAATTGTATTGTCCTTTTCCAGCCCCTTGTAGCAGTGACCGGTCTCGATTCCCTCGGTATCGGAATTTCAACTTGGGCTCGGTCTCAAGAGTTCCGGTCTTGGACTTCCTGGTTTCGACTACATCCTGTCCCCCAGCAATAGCCTATGGTTGGATGAATCAGGGGGTTGGGCAAATGCATCATATTTGTTGTTTTCTTTTATGAGGTTAGTCCTGGCCAGTGCTGGAGCCCTCAAGCCTTCAACGTACATGGCTGAGCCCCGGCGAGAATTCGCCTTCTTTTTTCATAAAGAATATTGCTCAGAGTGTAACGAGGCAGGCTCCCGGGACCGACTCTCTCTAAGGTCTCCATCCGACGGACGTGAGTGAAACTCTCAGCATTTAGCCACCGCCCAAATGCTGTATGGAGACAACAATTGCAGTACAGCCCTTTTTTAATTAAATGTCACCGAGCAGTGTTTGAACCCGGGACGTAACGGTGCGAGGCGAATCACTCAACTACTGCACTACACACACCACCACGACAAAACATGTAGGACTACGGCCACAATGCCATCGAATGGCTGGGGCCTGGCATACGGGGGGAGGCGGAAGGTCCCCACACTTTTGGTCCGAGAGGATGTTTTGTCGGTACATTCGTGGTTTTTGTAGGATATTTGAACACTTGTCCGTACATTTCCCCTCCTTTTTCCCCCCCCCCCCCCCTCTGTCGAGTTCAATACTGTCAACTAGAACAGGTTGCATAAACATCTACATGTGTGTGGTATCACTTATCATGATCACTGTTCTGTCCAAGGGCTCGCCTGAAAGTGCGGAACAGCAATTTTTAATGCTATACTCCAATTGACTGGTTTTTGCACAACAAAGTTTTCCCTTAAATAGGTGTCTCCCCTGCTGAAGATGGATCAGTGCCGATTCCCTCCCCTTTCTACCTCCGTCCTTAGGTATGCGGTCGTCTATACTCCTGCCTCAACGCATCCACGTTCAATTCACATAAAGTTATTTTAATCAAATTCAAAGAAATCCAATTCGGTAGGCCTTTGTTGTATTAGCCCACCCGCTCCCGTCCTTAGGTATACGCGCCCGTTCACACTCCTGCCTCACGGTATATACGTTTAGTTCACAGAAGGTCGAGGGCACATCACTCTATACAGAAGGGAATGGGCGTCGATTCATGTGTGTGGTGGACACATAGAGCAGGATTATAAGAACTATATCCTGCTCTAAGGGTGGACATCAGAAGTATTTTTAATCAATCTTTCAACCCACGGCTGTCTTTAAGTAGGATGGAATTTGCGCGACCATGGCCGAGAGGAGGTTTAAGTCCGCCCCTATTGTTCGTAACAGCCCGGGCGTCACCCCCAGTGCCCCTACATCCCCGCTTCAAAATTCGCGGCTCCTATTTGCAGTTTCGAGCTATGCGTGGCCAGGGGAAGAGGTGGGGTAACATGCGACCCAGACATGGTCTAAAGAGGGTTAAAATTGACGGCGGTCTGTATAGTCAAAACCATGAAAACAGGGCATCGATTTCCCCTCAATATTGTAGGGGGGATTGATGATTTTGGCAAATGTAGGCCTATATAGGACAGTCGATGCCCCGAGGGCATATCCACCCTGGAGGCCACCAACTAGCGTGTTGGTGCATCCTAGTGGTCTCAATTGCCTATAGTTTAAACCCATATGTTAGAGTTAGACCCATATGTTCATTAGCCACTGACTCTAGAAACATACGGCTAATGAGAATGCATAAGACATGTGCGCGCGTAGCGCACAGAAAATGTTCATCACTTTCAGCCATATTTCACATAAAATGCCACTTTCCTGGCCCAAAGAAAATCCTACCACTTTTCAGACAATCATAATTCGTAAACGTCTGGGGAGAGTTATCCCTGTAATTCCGCCTCTGCTCGTAGCAGTGGCCGGTCTCGATTCCCTCGGTATCGACAAAGTTCGGACTTCCTGGTTTCCACTAGCCTATATCACGGTCTCCTATTATAGATAACGTTAATTGTGGGAGGGGAGGGTGTAGCCTATCGACAAAACATGTACCAAAACACCAGCAAATGGCAATAGACCCATTCTCAGGAAGAATGGAGGGGCATTTCTCCAATTGGCGTAGCCAGAGGGGGAGGCGAGTGGGCAGAGTGCCCCCGCACATAAATTTCTGGGGACGATGGCAAAGAAAAGGGATGGAAATTTTGATTTGCCCCTAAAATGGGGAAAGAAATCTTGTTTCCCGCCTCACACGAAGTAGGCTGGCTACGCCACTGAGGGGCGCCAGCGTAACCAGGGGTTGGGGCGGCCGGCGTTCGTCGCACCCTTTTGCTAAGAAAAAGAGGTTTTGACGGTACACTCCTTGTTTTCGTATGTGTACGCATGCACATGTGTACGCTTCTCCGTACTGTATAGGCCCACCGGTATTTATTCCCTTCGCCCCTCGCTTCAAGTTCGACACCCACGCCCGCTAGTGGCGGGGGTGCAATACCCCTCTGTCATGACGGTTTCGGGTCAGTCTCTAATAGTGGCGGCGTCAGACTCGGAAATCTGAGGGGCAAGTG
>JAODUJ010237421.1:0-15831 GCA_027564615.1 Psolus chitonoides
GACGGGAGTGGGGTGGGGGATAAGTGGGGGGGGGGGGGGTTGCAGGGGAATTTAACTTTTCCACAGTGGGCCTGCCTACCACCAGCATATCCCCAGACAACTAGATAGCTAACACAGTAGGCTATTTAAAATTATTTTTGAACGTAGTCCATTATAATCGTCCTATTCACCGGGTAATAGTTTGTACTTGTAGTATTGAATGAAAAATTCTAAGAAGAGAATTAATCAATTGAATTACTAATAATAATAATACCCAAGAAACCAAGAAGATTGTGTGATTACTTGCCTTTTTGAAGTGCATAGTCTCAGTGTGGTATGGCCATCAATTTATTACTTGTTTTTAGTGCTGCCACATTTAACTAACCAGACAGACAACACGGCATTGCTAACTTGGTACCAGGTTTCGGTATGAATTAACCCCTGTTGACTTCCACATGTGCTAAAAAAATATATCACACCTTCACACAAGTGCCACCTATACAGGTTTGAAACAAATCAGACATACGGTTACCAGGTTGATATTCACATTTTAAAAATTGCTTCTAAGCCCTGCCTATCTCAATAATATTGATGAGAGTGGCACCAAATTCACTAGGGATCATCTACTCACCATGGACAATCTAAGTGCCAAGTAGGACATCAATCCACCATGCCACTGCTGAGATAATGTGGTTGCGAGCAATTTTCAGTGAAATTACATTTGACCTCGACCCTCATGAATATTGATGAGATGCAATAAGGTATTAACCTACACATGTATCCAACTTTCTACGAATGCCACCTAAACAAGTTTGAACAAAATCGGACATACGGCTGCCGAGTTATTAACATTTGAAGGAATCGGTTCTTACCCCGCCCACTCATGAATATTAATGAGATTGCCACCAAAATCAATAGGAATCATCTATTCACCATGAGTAATATATGTGTTAAGTATGACATCAATCCACCATGACACTGCCGGGATCACATGGTTTGGAACAATTTTCAGGGAAATTACATTTGGTCCCGAAGTTCCTCATGAATATTAATGATATGATAATACGGTACTAACCTACTCAGGTACCCCACCTCCTACCAATGCCACCACAGCAAGTTTGAAAAAATAGGATATACGGTTGCCGAGATATTCACATTTAAAGATATTGCATCTAAGCCCCGCCCACTCGTGAATATTAATGAGATTGGCACCAAAACCAATGGGGATCACCTACTCACCATGGGTAATCCACGTGCCAGGTGTGACATCGATCCACAATGCCACTGCTGAGATCACGTGGTTACGATCACATTTCAGCGAAATTGCATTTGACCCCGCCCCCCATGAATATGAATGCACTAAAGTACTAACCTACTCATGTACCAGACCACCTACCAATGTCACCAAAACAAGTTTGAACACAATCGGAAACACGGTTGCCGAGATATTCACATTTAGAGAAATTGCATCCAAGCCCTACCCACTCATGAATATTATTGAGATTGGTACTAATATCCATAGGGATCATCTATATACTCACCATGGACGATCCATGTAACAAATATCACATTAATACACCGGACCACTGCTGAGATAAAGTGGTTACAAGCTTCGTATCACACACACACACACACATGAACAAGCTGTCGTTACTGCATGTTATATTACTTTTACCTTCGACAAGTAATCAAATAGGTACGCTTTGAGGTTACTCTTGAACTCGGTTAATGTACTGGTAAACTTGACACGGGTCCAAAAACGTGGGGCAGCCCTAGAAAGGATATGTCTCCCCAAGAACGATATGATGTGATATCAGTTACGATGTTGTTTGCCATAGGCCATTTCATCGCGGGTTCCTCACGAGCTCCGGACCCGAGGCATTCCAGGTAACGTGCCTTGCCTAGAAGCACAGACACACTGACCGAGGAAGGTCTCGAACTCACACGCTTCCGAACCATTCGATCGGAAGGAACGAGACCAAACCACTCGGCCATAACGCAATATGAAATTGGCTCCACGTGGCAATTCTGGTTACCTAAAAGGAGTCTACGAAAAGGGATATATGGTTCAATGAGATCATCAATATACCCAGGAGCTCTGTTCATAAGTGATTTAAAAACAAATAACAGTATGTTATACTCAATTATCTGACTCACGGGAAGCCAATGCAGTTCTAGTAGAATCTGTTTGATATGCCTCGACTTTGTTTTGAAGAGTAGTGGCACGAGTAGCTGTTTTTTTTGCACTATTCCATAGTCAGTAATAACTTACGAAGACCACGATGATGATGAAGCCTATATTAGGGAAGGAAACATACTTCAGCCCTTTGAGAAAGGACACCGAGAAAACGAAAAACACCCAATACTGCAAAGAAAGGCAGCGCGTCTCTATAGATCCTCTTACCAAAATACAATAACTGTACTGGTTTCATTAGCCCTTATCATGCTGAGCGTTCCGAACTCAGCAGACACGTCTTTACTAGTTCACGCGGTCCTCAAAACTGAGCAGCTACCGGAGTTGCTCGACCATGTGAAGTGCCCCGAGCGGGTGCCACTGTTACGTAACTACTGGAATGTGCGAACAATGGCACCGACTTGACATCTGTTTCCTGCTGTGGAGGCCCCGGGCGGGATGCCCCGCCTCCCGCATGATAGCGGTTGAACCTCATTACATTCACAAAGTTGCTCAAAAGCAAGGGGGAGACCCCTTCCCTTGGGCCCCTTCCTCAGAACGGACATACATCCACAATTGTGCCCCCTCTATTGTCAAATCCTAGATACGCCACTGGTCGAGGTGATTGTCAAAAAAGAGCACAAGGCTCAAAATATTCCACAGCATCAGTGGTCATCATCGCCAAGGACTGCCAACTAGTATAAATCTCCGTCATTTATATTCATAATTACCTGGTCTTTACATTCTACAATTTTACGAAGGGATAAGTACCTTGTGTGCAAAATAGGTCCTACTGATTTTTGGCCTTTCTAGTATTTTAAAGGAAAAGTGATCTTTTTCGAAGCTGGCAGCTCTAGGTAGCTCCTCCATATTGGCCTACTGATGACCATGATGGCTAATTCTGCCCATATGTTGATGCACCTGACAAAAATATGACAAAAAGATAACATCCATGACTCAATACTGCAAAAATTGGCAATTCCCATCGCTTAACCATACTCACCTCCAGGTTACATCTAACCTTTGACTCGGACAGGTCCCTGCAGAAGCCGACCCATCCCGTCAGGGGACACCATAGGGTCAAAGGTCAGAGTAACCTGGAGGTGAGTATGGTAGCTCGTGGATACCCAAACCAGTAAGCTTTGGGATACTACTTTAAGTATGGTCCTAATAATATTTTGTGATTTGATTAAAATTTAAAATATAATAAGAATTTAATTGAAATTGGTACCATTGCTGTAAGAATTTTGGCCATGATGCCTTCCTTCGTGGCCATTGTCCTCTACAAAAAATTCACTATATGGTTAACCTGGGTGCATCATCCAGATATATAAATATAAATACGTCGAGGAAATTATGCATCGTATGAATGAAGCCTGTTGTACACATTCATCAGCTTCTAGTTAACCAATGAAATTGCTAACTAGTGAGATCTCTAGTCTCTGATGGCAAAAGGGTTGGATGACCGAGAGCGACTTTTGGATTTATTTTTCCAGTTTCCATGATTTGCTGTTGGCTCTCTCTTTTGTAATGCTGCAAATATTTTCAGTATGTGTGGTTGAGATTGCACAAGCCACCACCAACACTCCTATTAAGAGATAATTTGCTCGGAGCAGAATTTACCGCGGATGCTAATACTCCATATTTCCGGTGTTTTTAACCTCCTGTTTTTCACCCCAATTGTTGAGATATTTTGTTGTCGGGGGAAGCGAGATTCGGCTGGTTTCTTCAGAAGCTACACACACTGGCGGTAGTGTGGTCGGGAGGTGCCTGGGGCAGAACTCTCATCCATTACAGGTGTAGGGCAACCTCAGAACAAAATATCAGCAGTCGCTGAGAGGATTAAACTGCCGGCAAAGAAAAAGTGTCACTTCAATGAAAATATGGAGAGGATCGAGTTACAGTAGTGTTATCATATAGAGGACTTTAGGGTCTAAATTGCACAGGTGTTGAACAAAACACATTACCTTGCTTTCCCATAGGTCAGTTCAGATACGAGTGTACACAAACATTTTGATACTTTACCTTTCCAACATTTTAGCCTACATGACCCAATTTGAATGAACATTCAATTTGAATTTCTACTGATAGTGGGTGGGAAAACGGTCTAGTCTTGAAAATAAAACAAAAAATAATACAGAAGAACCTGTTGTGATCACAAAATGCACATATTGGGGTTGTAATATTTACGAAGCTTGCTGAACTGTTCAGGGTTACCAACATGCTTGAACTCTGATTGACACCAGTTAGGGTAACACCAAAACGATAGGCGCATTCGATATGAAATGCTACGCTATACTACTGTGAGATCTACCCGTTCGCCACTGAAGTAAGTCAGTTGATGTAACTCGAGCTCACTCCTTTGTGGTATTAACAGGGTTGCCAAATGCTAATTGCATTACCCATCCGCACAAGTCTTGCCGGCTCTAAATTCCACCACCTAATAATAAAAATTCTCTCTCTATCTCTACCAGTAACAGTTCCAGCAAGGCAACCAGGGGCCAGTCAAGTAGTGGGGCCTCGACACTCACACGGTCTGTTCAGGGAAACAAGGTGGCCCCCGTCACAGTGGACGAAGACCAAACTAGCGGGAAAACAGGGTAAGGTTTTCAGCTGGAAACATAGATATGGATTTAATGCTTGACTGGAATTAGAATCATGCCTTTGTTGAAGCCACCTCTGATTACATTCTTGTTGGTAGCTCTGTTCAAGTCCATGAGTGGTCCTTTGGAGAGTAAGTCGTTACTGCGTAAAGCCTCGATCCTGAGATGCAATCTTAGCGGGCCCAATGCAGCCTACTACAAGTACTTGCCCCCTCAGGAAAGTTGTATTTCATGCGAAAGGGCCAAAAGTGATGGCACTTTTCATCACGCTGTGCACACATGTCTTTTGTCCCTATCTAACCATACATTTCAGGAATCAGTGCATACAATGATAATACGGGTCGAAATTAGGCAATCTGAGACCACTGGAATGCACCAATATGCTTGGCTTCAATGGCTTCCCCCTCCCCAGGGACACATCTTAGAGTTTTACTACCCACTGGCACTTTTGCAGAACAAATCCCGCCCCTGACTCGCAGTGTGTGGCCGGCCACAGAATTGGTGGTGAGCAACATGGCGGATTGGCCCTTGGATTTAAAAAGGTCCCCCCCCCTTGCTGTTGGGCAATAATGACATGTATGCTGATAAGGGGGAAAAAATGAATAAATGAGAAGATTAGAAAGAAAAAAGGTGTGTCACAGTGGATTGAGTGTTCCGCTTGAACTAATGAGTCCCGGGTTCAAGACCCACTCGGTGTCTGCTTGCTTGTAAAAAATAAAGCTGTAAATGGTTTTGCAAATTCCTGGTTTCGTCAAAAGCTGTACTTGCAATTGTTGATGGTTTCATCGTGGTGGGAGAGCAATTAATTCAGAACTTATTTGGCACAGGTCTCTGCAGTGGTGACGGTCAGGTTGCTACCACCTCTCAGCATTTAGGAGTGACTGAAGGCTAAGAGTCTCACTCACGTCCGTTAAATGGTAATCCCGGGAGCAGGATGGGATTCCATGGTTACTCTCTGAACACTTTTCGAAAAGAGAAGGCGAACTATCGCCGGTGTTCATCCATGATCACACATTGCTCCAGTGTTCCTCGATGAGCCATAGTTCACTTCCCGAACCCGTAGGTAACTGAACCAAATAACATGTAGTATTATCTTGTTTTTGCTTTTAACAGGAAGAAATCCTCGTCTGCATCTTCGTCATCTGAGAAAGCAGCTGAGAAGCCGGTCACGACAGTAGCGTACTTCCTCAGTCCGGACCCTATTCCATACAGGACGACTCTCCCAGGCAAGAAGATCACTCTCCGTCAGTTCAAGACACTAATCAACAAAAGAGGCACTCATAGGTGAGTTTTGCAAGGACAGGATGATAACGTCTTCCTTCCCCCCATATCATGATATCAGCAACTGAAGGACTTACAAACAGTACCATTGCTACAATCATAGTATAAACCTAGTCCTAAATTTTGCTCGCCCCATGAAATCTACAGACGTAATTGATGAAAAATAGGAAAATGTTAAATATTTTACCCATCAGACCCACCGTATATTTTTGGCCATCCTTGTCTATACCCTAAAATATCCAGCCCCCCATAAAATTCAACCACAAATTTGTCAGTACGTAACCAAAATGGGCACTTAGTTATTTGATAACTCCCTTCTCAAAACAACAACTCCGGAAGAAATGAATTGGAGCTTCATACTTCTTGCCCACACAACTGTAGTTGTTAAATCTTTCATCAGCCGGACACCATACATAACATCAATTGAGCTGACTGTACTGCAGATTTTTGGCTGATTCAGAGTGAAGAGGCGAGGGCCTTATGGCCGCACTCCACCCATTTGATGTTTGTCTATTTTTATAGTGCACATGCCATTTGTGTCAATATTATTATCATTAGATTAGCTGTAGTTATTTACTTCTTATGTTTGCAACCACTAGGCAGTAATATTTTTCTTGATAAGTCCATTTCCCGAGCCCTATTTTCAGTGGCGTAGCCAGAAAAGGGGAGCAGTGGGTGGGGGGAGAGTGCCCTTCACCTAAATTTTTGGGGACGAAATGGGGACGATGGCAAGGAAAATTATTGCTTTTTTGGCTGTTTTTTTATGCTGAACAATGAAATGGGGATGGAAATTCAGTTCCCCGCCCCCTAAAATGGGGACAGAAAGTTTGTTAGGCCCCTCATACTAAGAAGCTGGCTATGCCACTTCCTATTTCGTAATTGACACAGCTCTTCTTTACACTCAAATTCTTTTGTGTAGGTTTCCTGCCCTCTACACATTTGCATAATTGTCCATTACAAGGTCCTCTGTACTGAGTGCTATTTAGCACTGGAGCATGGCACTTTAAGTGGCATATCGGGAATTGATTGTAGTATCATTATGTTTGACTCTTGAATCAACCTCAGTCGGAGATCAAAGAAAAGTCACTCCTGCTTGGCAAAATAAAATGATCGATTCATCTTGACGAGCAACTAATTTCTGTTGTGGGGGCATTGTCCTGGACTGACTTTGGAGAGTGTAATGTTTTTGGTACTGTACTGTCAGTTATTAAAGTAAATAGCTAACATTTCATGGTTCTCGGCTGTGTGAGGAACTATCTGACTATTGTCGCCTATCTGGTAGATTAGTAACAAAAACCCTAAACTAATGGCCTGTTATATTATCCACCCTGTCGTTTCACGCCTCCGTGTCAGGGAAATAAAAATGGGGGCATCGGCACTCTTGAGCCTAGGTCAGTGAACCTCAATCTGGTAGCAAGTACATGTCAAGGCAATAACATCAGTCACTGAAATACGGATCCCAATTGCAGGGTAACAACTGTAAAATATGTGAAAGAAGGGCACGGCGCTTGCTCTCTTGACGTCGTTGTGCGACTAAAGCCAACTGGCATCGTTTCAATAGGGAGAGAGTGGCCTGTGGAAATATACAGTGAGAAGGAAAAGAAAAAAGGGCTTGAAAGGAAATGGTGCTCTGGGAATTTTGTTGGGAGAGATGCAAAAGAAAGCTATGAAAACACGAGCCGGTCGGTGTTAGCTACTTGGCTGGAGGGCGAGTTGCTAGGGATAATGGCATAACCTTGTGTTGATTTTGTTCGTTGAAACCAGAGGTTGGCTTGTCAAAATAGTTAACCTGACCGAGGCCATGGGAAGCCATCGGCTCAGGATATAGGGAGTGTGCCGGGGAGGGCACTTTGGCTACGGTTATTCTGGAGTGTGTGTGAGGGGATGTGTGTTTAATAGAACTGCCTGGGTTATTGTGGGGAGAGAATGATCGTATTGTTGGGTGGTGTAGGGGAGGCTGGGGTTAGGTAAGGGGGGGCAATGATATAGGGAGTGTGCTGAGAAGGGGGCTTTGACTGTAGTATTCTGATATCATATGGAGTGTGTGTATGTGTACTGTGTGAAGCAATGTGTTCATAGAACATCCTGGGTTGTGAAATTCTCCTGTGGGCCTGAAAATGGTATCTTTGATTTTGTTGTGGATTTTTTATACATTTCCAAGAAAAATAGTGGGTTTTACTTCTACTTCTCATTTCCAGTCAGTCCCACTCTGTTTGGTATCAAAACTGATGTTTGATGTTCACAAGCTAATACATCCTACAGTGGGGAGGGGTGTGGGCAGTTGGATCTGTATTGGTATGCAGTTGGATCCATGAAGGGGGGTGTATTTGGTCAAGGTCAGAAACCCCCTGAACAGTATTAAACTATGCTTTATTTGGAAAACTGAACAAACTCTATTTGCGTACTCGTTAGCTTGTTTGCGAACAAACTTAATTGCCCCGTTCAGCGTGAATCAGAGCATGGCATACTTGTTATAGGGTCAGTGTCTTCCAGTCCATAGAATTTAATAGACCTCGATGTGTAAATATCCCTTAACGGATCAGCGGCTACTTCAGAGCAATTCCACGTATAGGGGTGGGGTGGTTGGTTAGGAAGAGAATAGTCAATTTACAGTATTGACAATTTACATCGGTAGTTTACAAAGTTTATTTATCTGGCCATTTTACACATCTTAGTTGTTACAAGTCTGTGACAAGTTTTTCTGAAAATCTATCTTTGATGGTAGTTAAAAATAAATCTCCATCCTGTGATATTACTGGTTGGAGGTTAGGCCTATATATAGACTACTAACTGATTTCAGAATAAAAGGGAGTTCTTGTCCCTCTGTCCCCCGGGGAATGGTAAAGCTCATAGTTGGTCCTGGGTCTCCGGTTTGATTGCTTTTCCACCTGAGTAACAGATCAGGGCTGTGAAGTTTATGGTCCTTCGCCACACGGCGATCCTGAGCGTTTTTCCGGAGCAGTATTTTTACGGCCACCATTTATAGCCTGATGTGGGACACTCCAGGAAGTTCAAACATATATTGTATTCTGGTCATTGCCCTACCAGGATTCCTCCCCTGTTGTGGGCCTCTATGATTACCTAGGTATTTCACACCTTCTCACGTTTGTTGGTCAGACAGGGTCAGTTTTTGGCATTTCTTAGGTAACTTAGATACCCCCAGGCACAATAATATTAAAGGAGTTCAGTGAATTTGTCTCTTGCCAAATTGATGAAAAAAATCAAATAAAAAAATCATTCTGATCCAGGCAATCCTTCTGTATTAGAGAATGCAAAGTAACTGGTGCCTCTGATTTTTGTTTTGGAAGGTAATGATATTGTGTGAAGAACAGTGCAACCTCACATAGACCTCGATTAAAATTATTCTAAAATGTTCATAAACTCCATGGATTGTCAAGAAATAACTTGGAAATAAATGTGTAAAGACACATTTTAACCGCATGTTATGCATGAACAGCAAATTTCAGTCAATGTTTGAAGCAAAACCCCAAAATTAAGGAAAAGTGGCAACACATTTAAAATTTGCATACAAATATCATGCGAATTAGCATGAAATTGACATTTATAAAAAGCTATACTCTAAGCTTTCTATAGAGGTACACTTGTCATTGGAACTTATGTTTAGATATGCTCAATTATCCAATTAGTTAATTAAAGAAATTATACATAACTTTAAATAGTAATGGGAGGTAAAAATTTACATAAATTTCGATTTGTGTTGAGAGAAAAGGTCCTTTAAACTGGGGAATGGAATGTACATAATTCATATTTATTCTATTCCAACAAACTTTTGGTGATCATGCTTGGAATCAGATTTATTAGTTGCCTGTAATGATTTGTCATACGGTCAGCATTCGATTTTACTCAATTTTACATCTTTTGTTCAGCAATTTCCAGATTTCATATGTCGTTTTGACAAAAATTGTAATCTACCTATGGTTTTGTATACAAAAAACAGCTAATCATTTCAGAAATCGTTTAGCAATTTCACTCATTCGTGTGGCATTTTGCTCTGCTACTTCAGGTAAATCGAATGCTGCTTATGATTCTGTGTTTCAAACTTTGTGTCTCTGTTTGCGGCAACATCCTCTGCTGGCTTTATTCCACATAGCTTTCTGGCTCCTATATTAGGACTTTGGTTCACTAATCATATAATGAATGAGATGTAGGCTTACATAATCTTATTCCAACAAAACTTTGGCGATCATTCTTGGTTCTGTGTATATCAAACTTGCGTCTCTGTGTTTGCAGCAACCTCCTTAGTTAGTCTTATTCCATGTACAGCTTTCTGGCTTTGTATTGTACCCAGTGAGACTTCCCCCTGCTGTGTAGGGTTTCTTTCATAGCTAATCAGAGAGACTGCACACTACAGTGCTTGATTATATGGCCAGAGTCTCACAGTGTGTATTCCATAATGGAAATCAGTGAATATAGACAAGGTCAGCCCTGAGGGGGTTTTCTCTTTTATCTCTGCCGCCTCCACTCTGTGTGATTCAATGGGAGCAGGGATCATTTGATATGGACACACAGGAGATAAGTGAATTCATTACATAGAGGAGAACTGTGTGTACGAAATAGGTCTCTATACATAGTGTATAGTACAGCAGTTTGTATCTTCTATACCACACACTAAGGAGTATATAGGCTACTAGGGGAGTGAATAAGCTAGTTCGATAATTCACGCACACAATGGATTATGGGAGAGGTCACAGGGTCATGGGGATATACGATGGAGCGCAATCCATTAATTCATGCAATCAGCATGCATGTTCCACTCAAGAATCATGCGCGTTTCATGCTGTATATGCTGGCGCGTGAGACACGCGAGGACACGTACTCCCGGATGCCTGATCAAACTTGTGTCTTCTGGGATGATTTGTTTATCCCGCATAATTAATTACCCAGAATACTTTGTGCGATTGAATTTATGAACTCGTCTATTGTTGCTGTACCAAAGCCCCTCTTAAAGGAGCTTAGTGAGTTCGTTTGACACCTGCGGAAAATAGAATGGAAATGTTGTTATTTTTGGGGTGTAAGATCCTTTAATTTCATTAGACAATCCCAAAAATGACATCAGTTCCACAAAATATTACTGTATGAAAAAGATGGGAACATAGTTGCATTAATTGTTTTAAAATTTGAGCAGAGAATTTATGTTAATTAGGATAGAGGCCATGGTTTAACAGCTCTGTTCTTCATGGAATGACATTATTTATCAAGATAAAGATCGCAGACCTGCGTGATTTTTCATTGTCTTCCCTAAAAGGTTAATTGATTTCAATTCACCGAGCTCCTCCAAGTTGAGGAATTATTGGGAGAAGAGGAATAACTAATGTTAAACATATAACTAATGTTAGTGCTTTGGGACACATCTCCAATTTCACTGGGGGATCTGGCGCTATTGTAAAAAGGTCCTATTGTATGCCACACCCCAGTGCCTCTGCATTCCCCTGCACGGAATTTGTGGCACCTACTCGCAGTCAGGGCTTCAGGTAGGATTGTGCTTGTAGGCTTTGCGCATTAGCGTTGGGTCAATGGCCCACTCAGACGAATATGGGCCGTGTTTTTTGGTGGTTAGGCCGTGCAAATCACAGTTCCGAGCCCGGCATGGCCAGGGAAGAGTGGGTGTGAATCGCACCCGGATGCCTAATAGGGTTAAACTCAGCCTTCAATATGCACTACACTTGACCGATTCTTGTCCAGAAAGGCCTCCGTCCATTGCTGCTGAAATGAATGAAAGCAATTAAGCCTAACCCTTTAGGACATAGCTCCAATTTCACTCGGGGGGAACTGGTGGGACAATGGCTGAAACGCGGTTCAACAAAGGCCCTATTGTAGGCTACACCCTGGCAGCGGCACCCCCCAGCGCCTCTGCATCCCCCTGCTCAAAATTTGCAGTCGCTGTTTTTTTGCTTTTTGCTAGGAAAGTGACATTCCATGATAAATATGGCTGAATTTTGGCACGCTAGGTGCACCGTGCAGACAAGTTTACCTGCCCGAAATATTCGATCTGAAATCACTAGAGGGCATCAAATCGCTTGCATTCAGGAAAATCATCAATCTCCCCCTCCCCTCCAATATTGACAACAAATGGCCCCCCATGAACATCACAAAATATGTCCGACAGTACACTATGTTAGGCAAATCTCATGTAGGGTTGGCTTTCACTACCCCAATCTTATATAATGTATATGTCGATGAGACAATTTTTGAAATGAACTTTGGTTACATGTAATGCTATATTCACAGTTTCAGTGAGACGGAGCACGTAAGCTGCTCACCTCATTTCAGCCGAGGTTTTTGGTTTTTCGGTGAAAAGCTATTTTAGTCTTTTCGGTGGACGGTGACATGTTCCAGCTCTGGGTCAGGCGTACTCTTTGGAGGTCACCGACTTAGTGGTCCGGCCTCTGCTCGCCTCGAGGGCTCCCGACCCCTCCAGGGGTTGCGAGAGGTTGGGTTTCTCCGAAGTCAGCTTTGGGGCCCGAGGGCAAAAGAGAGTAGGTTGGCAAACTGTGCAGACTGCCTGGTATATTAGGCCGGGCTGATAAGACACAATTATGCACGCCACCACAGTGTGTGACCACATTACCCACTCGCACTGCATGGAGTCGGTCGGAATGCCAGTATCAAAATAGCCGAATTATGTCAACACTCTGGGTCTTGACTTTAGGGTTTCTACTATTGTTGTTATATGGTGCAGAGAATCTTTCCAGAAGAAATCTCAATAATTGTAGTGTTAGGTTCATGTTCGTTGCTTATATAGCAGATACCAGCAGCGTTGGATTTAACTGGTATCGCATCGCAAAATGCTCCACAAATGAGTGAAATTGCTACACACTTTTAAAAGTGTGTAGCAGTTTTTTGTACACAAAGCCATAGGTAGAATACAATTTCAGCTCAAATGACATCTAAAGTGTGAAAATTGCTACACAAACATCAAACACTAAATCCAATGCTGCGTGTAAGTAACTATTACAATCCCATCCCGCTCCCAGGACCACCATTTAATGTCCCCATCCGATGGACGCGAGTGAAACTCAGCCTTTAGCCACTTTCCTAAATGCTGCGAGCAAGGCTTTAGGTAGGATTGTGCTCATAGGCCGTGATTTGTGGAAACCAGAGTGTTCCATTTGTTGAACCCTTTGCACATTAGCGTGTAGTCAAGGGCCCGCTCAGGCAAATATGGGCCGTGTTATTGTTGGTCAGGCCGTGCAAATCACAGTTGCACGGCTGGCTGCCTAAAGCCATGGCTGCGAGTAGTGGTAACAACCTGTCCATCACCACTGCAGAACAGCCGTGATGAAACATATCCAATGAACCTAATTACCCCAAAGTTCATTGCTTCCCACTACAACAAAACCAGAGAATTGCAAAACCATCAATAACTGCAGTACAGCTTTTCGACAAGCAAGTATGAGGGCACGTGTGAGAATTGTACCCGAGTGCAGGCGTCACTCGGGCCACTGCATAATGCTACCAGGGATGCAACCAAATCACACACATGTATATGTCTGTACGTACGTTGTTGCATTCCAGGTCAATTTCAGTGGGGCTGTTGCCAGCCTTCAAATGAGCTTAGTGTGGTTACCAAAACTTGTATTTCTACAAACACCTCCCCTCCCCTTCCCCATATTAAATGCTTCTTCATACGGTATGAGAGCTGGTGAGTGAGTGTACTGTGACTCCCCTCCCCTCCCTATGATAAATGCACCTTCCCAAGGTAAGATAGCGGGAATGTGAGTACTGTGGCAAGAAGGTGCAAACTTACAGCAATACATTCCCCTCCAGCAAATACCACCTCTGTCTATAGGCATTCTTGTCGGTGCATATTTTTAACCAGTATTTGCTAAAAACTGCACAATTCTAAGACACAGGCACTTTTAAAATCTTGGGAAATCACGCTTTTACGTGTATATCAACTCAATTTTCATTGCAAAAATGTGTACTTTCTCAAACCCTACCGATAGATGGCTGACAAGTGAGTGCCAGTGTGACCATGCATTGTACACTGTACAAATGTGGTGTACTGTGACAGGTGTACACATTCACAATAAGCCCACTAAAGGTACCGCCCCCCCTCCCCCCCCCCCCCCACCACATGCCCGCCCTAACATATACCACTCAAAGGATGATGTGAGATGTTTGAGTGTCAGTGTGAACTGTGATTGGGATCTGTGCACTGTACACATTAAGTCGAAAGTATTGCTGTGACATGCATGTTCACAGAAAGTCCAGTAAACATTGCCCCCCCCCCACTGCTTGCATCTGCAGGAGCGATGAGCATTGAGCAATGATGTGCAAGCACAATGTGTGGTTGTAAACTGTGCACTGTACACATGGTGTACTGGCTCCCAGGTGTACATTGAGCCCCATGAAGAACTCAACCAGGCCTAGCATCACCTGTTGGTTTTGTTGAGGAGAGCAATTTACATTTCAAGTGCCGTACTCTAATTGGGAGGACACTATGGCAGCAATACGTAAATTGTGAACTGGAGGAAAAATTATTTTCGATAAAAAGTAAAGCTAAACAAACCTTCTTGGCTGGTATGGCATCCTCCAGGAGTAAGTCATCCTCATCAATTGTTGATTTTCTCTTCCCGGGAGACGGGGTGGCCTGTCAAGGAAAAATCATTAGGGTGAATAAGAGGGTTTTCGTCCATGTTTTTGTTGCCGGTTTTCGGATGACCATTGGGCTTTGACCCTAGTTTTGTGTTAGGACTCCAGTACGTGCTAGTTAATAGCCCAACCTCACATGGGCGTCCGGAGGTAGGGCCAAGAGGGGGCACTTTCCCCCCTGGAAAATAAACAAGGCAGCAATGATGCTGTGTGATTCTTTGCCATGTTTTTATTCTTTAAATAATGCTTGAAAAAAAGTTCAACAAGGTTTTACACCACTGAGTGGTTTTATTATCAAGACTGCAAAATTTGGCCTTTTCACAGGCGACCCAATCGGACCCAGACCCTGGGTTCCTCAGAAGCTACATGCCAAGTTTGTGAAGGTTGGCATTCTTTAGATATGATCACAAGGTATTCAGTGTTTGATCTCCACTGACCTCAAATGACCTTGGGACTGCTTGAAAATCAATAGGGGTTCATGTACTCTGTGTGGGAAACCTACATGCCCAAAAATAATCTCGAAGAAATGGTGTTCAGTGGTGAAGTAACTCGGAGTCCAGAAATTATGTTATATAATAAACAGACACATATGACTATCACATGAAATGCTAATTATTCTCTTACTATATAAGAGGTATGTTTCAAATACTCCATTGTTCCCCCCCCCCCATCTGACTATATGTCTATAATTCATACATTTATTTAGACTTACTGAGCTTGCCACTGACACCACAACTTTTCTTTGTACATTGCACACATCTACAATTGTGGTATCCACCATGCCCCCCCCCCTCACACACACACATAAACATACACACACACACACTAAATAGGTTTGCTTAATTGCACACTAAGCAACATGTTCCTTCACATAATAATTGTAGACTCAGCTTACACATGCAGGGTTCTGCTCAGGACTGTTTGAGTGCCAGCAGGACCATCTAAGCATAACGGCACCATCGGTTGGCGCAGAGCGCACCAAGATTTTTTTGGCCCGATATACCCCACAGATTGCAGGAAATGGCACCTCCCAGGTCTTGTAAGCTGCATCCATACCAGACCTGCCAACCTTCAAATTTGTGAACCTGGAGATTCTCCCTGGGAAACCTGGAGATTCAAGGGATTGGTACCTCAAACCTGGAGATTTGACGAATATTGTGAAATTACGAAGATGCGTGC